>JASCZW010000603.1:0-151627 GCA_034211315.2 Aedes japonicus
TTGCCTAACATCCTACCCCGCAGTGGAATGTTAGGCAAAATGTCGTTGGTTCGAGTACCACTGTATTACATGCCCTTTTCGCTCAATTTTCCTAAAACATCTGCTATGTTTCCAAGCCTGCCGCACACTAGCGGAACTATCAAAAACTTTCTTCATATCTTTCAATTCTAGCCAAAACATTGTTGTTCACTCTTGGTGCCCATGGTGATGAGCGAACATTTCCTTCAACATCATAATCGTTATCCCTCGCACGGAGAATATATAAAATAACAATTAATGTATACACGGTTAATCAAAACGTCAAACAAAAGGGTATTTATTCAGCTTTCAAAC
This sequence comes from Aedes japonicus, assembly GCA_034211315.2. Taxonomy (NCBI): domain Eukaryota; kingdom Metazoa; phylum Arthropoda; class Insecta; order Diptera; family Culicidae; genus Aedes; species Aedes japonicus. The sequence goes on from JASCZW010000603.1 coordinate 334, forward strand.
GATATATACATAGTCATTACATTTAACCGTTTCAAACGAACTGTCGCACTGTACTTGTGATCGATGCCATCATGATCTTCACAGTCGCTGGTGACACTGCATTTGTTGTGCATTTGTCATTTCTCTAGCGCATCTTCGAAGTTTTTGCTTGACAATTGCCCAATATTTTTCTATCGGCCTGAATTCAGGGCGATTCGGATGAATAATCATAATTGGCGACGAAATTAACATTGTTTGCAGCATACCATTCTAATAACTCCTAGGAGTAGTGGCAGATGGCTAGATCCGGCCAAAACATAACGTTGGTCTTGTGTTGCCGAATGAAGGGTAAAATCCGTTTTTTCAAACACTCTTTAATGTAAACCTTTGGCGTCATTGTATGAGATGTGATGAAAATCTTGGTTTTAAGGCCACAACTGCAGATTCCTTGGCAAATCATTAGTTTCCGAGTAAACTTATCAGCAAAAACTAATTTATACCTGAAAGAGACATCCCCACGGCCAGTTTTGTGTTGCCTCTTACGAACCTCAACACCTTTCTCCTCAGCTCTTTGTCCCTAGTGCCACTTTTATGATAGATGCACTGTGTTCTATCCACACTCAGAGTATCTTTGTAACGTTTGATTACAAGACACACCGTTGACTTGGAGAATTTTAACACTTTTGCTATTTCTGAGGCAGACCACGAAGGGTTCTCTAGATGTTCGTGCACAATTAATTTTCTTTTCTCAAGTTCCATGATCTGTAATTTCGAGATGCGTCAATCAATCGAGAACCAATTCATCAATTTCTTCGTCAATGAAACAATGCCTGTCATACGTTTTTTGTTTCAACCACCAGGGCACGGTAGTGTATTAAACCGTGCGTCCAGATAGACTTTGAATCGAGCTTTAGAAAATGAGAAGAAAGATTAGTAATTTCCATTCAATTCCAACTACCTTTGTTTCTTATCTTTAAAGATATGCGTATTTCGTCTACAGGGTGCAGACTTCTTCAGTGTCGTGTACCAATACTCAACTTTCTAGTTAACGATATTCGGTCATTCAAATGATTGCGTTATTACGATTTTTGGACGTTTTAAGCTTTTTAAAATAAAACGAAACAATCTGAAGACTTGTAATTATCGTCTAAAAGAAAGGCAATGCTAAATAGTTACAATACAAATAATGTATTCAAGTTAGTTATGCTGGTCCAACTTTTCGGACCGCGCGGGGTTGTTGTCCGACATTCTTACAACATGTCCCGCCCATAGTACCCTTCCAGCTTTAGCAACTTTCTGGATACTGTGTTCGCCCTAGAGCTGCACCAGCTCGTGGTTCATCCTTCTCCTATACGTTTTCCCAGCACGCGTCGTTCGAAAACTCCAAGTGCTTACAGGTCCTTTTCGAGCATTGTCCACGTGCCATGCCCGTAGAGAACTACCGGTCTTATCAGTGTTTTGTACATGGTACACTTTGTACGGGGGTGAAGTTTAAGAGACCTCAAGGTCTTGTGGAGTTCGTAGTAGACACGACTTCCGGTAACAATGCGTCTCCGAATTTCTTTGCTGCAGTTTTTATCGGACGTTACGAATTATCCGAGGTACATAAACGCATCCGCCACCTCGAACTCTTCTCCGTCAATTATCACAGTACTGCGTATGCGAGCTCGGTTCCTCCAGCCAACAGATACTTAGTCTTCGACGCACTCACCTTCAATCCAACCATTTCTGCTTCACGTTTCAGCTTGGTGTACTGATCAGCTACCACCTGGAACGTTCTGCCGACAATGTCCACGTCGTCAGCGAAGCAGATGAACTGATGGGATTGTGTGGGCTACACTACCGCTAGTGTGAAAAGAGCTTAATCTTGTGCCTTATGTGGATTGAATTCCTTCTACTGGGAGCACTGTTGCTGAACTCACACGAGCATCAGCATCGCCGAACCGAAGGCCTTGACGTCTCTCATTAGGCCGCGTTGAGAATAGTGATCGCCCGACAATTCTCACATTCTTACTTGTCACCCTTTTGTATATTGGGCATATAACTCCCTCCGTCCACTTCTCCGGTAGCTGTTCTTATCCCAGATCCTAACTAGCAGTCGATGCAGACAAGTCGCCAACTTATTCGGGCCCATTTTTTCTAAGTTCCGCTCCGATGCCATCCGTCTCAACTGCCTTGTTATTCTTAAGCTGTTTGATAGCATCCTTAATTTCACTTGGCACGTCACCCTCATCCACCATACCGATGAAGCCATTCCTCATGCTGTCTTGGTATTCCACCTCTGCGTGACTCAAGTGTACATCTTAGTGCTGCTTCAAAATCTGTATCCACATTAATCCGGACACCTTCAAATCAGCGTTGATCCTGTCATAGACCGAAAGGTGAAAAGGATATTAACGAAAAACCCAAATCTCTCCATTCGAACTGTGGCTCGTAAAATAGGGATGTCGCCTGGTTTTGTCCAAAAATCAAAACAACGTTTGGGACTTAAGTCGTATAAAGTAAAAACAGTTCCAAATCGCAACGACAAACAGAACTTGGCAGCAAAATCACGGGCTCGACGTTTGTACTGCGAATATTTGACAAAGTTTTCATGCGTTGTTATGGACGATGGAACTTATGTCCTGGAGGATTTCAAGCAGCTTCCAGAGCTGGGTTTTTATTCTGCTATGGTCAAAAATGCTACAGCTGAGCAATTCAGAACGAAGAAGGCATCGAAATTTCCCAAACATTTCCTTGTGTGGCAAGCAATTTGCACGTGTGGCAACAAGAGTAAATCTTTCGTTATTACAGGCACAATCAACAAGGAGATCTATCAGAAAGAGTGTCTGCAGAAGCGATTGCTGTCCTTCATCAAAAGTCATTAAAAAATACCTTTGTTCTGGCCCGATTTGGCATCATGCCACCATGCCAAAACTGTGATGGAGTGGTACCAAGCAAATCAAGTGAACATTGTACCAAAAACCTCAACCCCGCCAAATTGCCCAGAGCTACGACCAATCAAGAGATATTGGGCTCTGATGAAGCGGAAGCAAGGAAAGAAGCAAGGAATCAAAGACATCAAACTCTTCCAGCAAATTTGGACAAAGACGGCTTCTACGATTTCTGAAGAGTCTGTACAAACCTTAATGTACGGAGTTAAGCGCAAATTTCGAAAATTTTATGCAAATACCGAATAACTATGTTTTGTCTTCACGAATTGTTGAAACACATCTCATGATTCTAAAATAAACAACTACGACGGATATATAATGCGAAATTTATGTTTTATTCGTGTTTTGAGGTGTCCGGATTATTGCGGATACAGACCTTACCTTTCAGTCAACTCACGTTCATCCGTCAAGATACCTCCATCTTTTGCCCGATACATTTCGGCTCGTGGCACGAAACCTTTACGGGATGCTTCTTGTAGAATGTACGCTTATCTTGAGAACGTTGCAGCTGCACCATGTCTTCGCACTTCAACTCCTCCATGTGACGCTTTTTATCCTGGAAAAGATAAGTTTGCTGTCTTCGCTTCTGTCTGTATCGCTTCACATTTTGACGAGTTGCTTGCTGCAGAATCATCGCCCGCGCTGCATTCTTCTCATCTATTTAGAACTGTTTGACACTCATCGTCGAACCAATCGTTCCGTCATTTTCTTTCCACAAACCCTATATATGGAGCCATCTGCAGCGTTGTTGATGGCTTCTTTGACGATAGTCCAGCAGTCCTCAAGAGCGCCTTCGATTAGCTCTCCCTCTTCCGGCAATGCTGTTTCAAGGCTTTGTGCGTAATTTGTTGCGACTTCGGGTAGCTTCAGTCGCTCGAAATTACACCGTTGTGGGCACCGGTATCAAATGTTGTTCACTTCGGAAAGTCTTTGGCGTACTTTGACAATTACCAGATAGTGGTCTGTGTCGATATTGGCGCCACGATAGGTCCTGACATCGATAAAATCCGAGAAGTATCTTCCAGGCTATGCTGGAAGTAGGAACTACGTATGGCCATGCTTGTGGAGGCGGCAAAATTGATAAGTCTGATGCCGTTTTCGTTCGTTACCTGGTGAGCGCTGAACTTTTGGTATAACGGGTCTGAATTCCTCCTCTGGGCCAACCTGAGCATTGAGATCTTCGATGACGATTTTGACGTCGTGGTTTGGCCTGCGAATAAACAGCGTCCTTCGTCATCGTCACTTCCTAGGTCAGGGCTGTGCACGTTGATTATGCTGATATTGAAGAAACGGACTTTGATTTTCAGCTTGCACATTCTGTTGTCGATTGGTGACCAACTTATCACGCCCTTTTGCATTTCGCCCATCACGATAAAAGCAACACCTAGCTCGCATGTACTGCCGCAGCTCTGGAAGATGGTATAACCATCCATGTTTAATTGGTTATTTCCAGCAAACCTCCTGCAGCGCTTTAATGTTGAACTTGCGAACCCTCAGTAAGTCGGCCACCCCTAACATCGAGAAAAGCCGCTCAGGCTAATGAAGGCCTGGACTTCCACCCTTAAAGCAGAGTGACTCGTTTTGACAGGGCTACTTTTGGATATTTGTGGGATTTCGGAAGAAACTCAACAGAGCCCAGCAACTGCTAAGCCTCCCCACATTTCGGCAGCACCCTCTGCCTGTCTGAGTACAATTTAAATAGCATAAGGAGTGTATCGAATACAAGCTATCCACTCCACATACATTTGCGTTGTACGCATGTATTTGCGATGGTTTTTTATGCTCTGAACACTGCATGATGTGCGTTTGACTGTCAGCTTTCTTTTGTTTACTTGTTTGTGCGGTTAAAATTCTGCGTTTTCAAAATGTCGCGTATTGAATTAAGGTTCTGGACACATGGCTAAGTGAGAAGGGTATTACTATGTGAAAATTGGCAAAGCGGTTTGGAATTCATCATGCGAGTGTTAAAACCATCATTAATAAGTTTGGAGAGCACTATTCTTCGGATGAGCTACCAGGAAGAGGCAGAAAACCCGGTTCTTCCAACCCGAAACTGGAGCAGAAAGTGGTTTTTCTAATCATGAAGAACAAATCAATGTCAATACGTGATTTGGCCAAAAAAGCAGGAACGAGTGTCGGAATCATCCAGCGTATCAAGAGGCGAAATCACCTGAAGACCTACAAGAAGCAGAAAATCTCGAAACAAAGTGCAGAACAGAAGAAGCGAGCAGCAACAAGGGCCCGGAAATTGTATTCGCGTCTTTTGCAGCGTCCGGATGCATGCGTTTTGATGGACGATGAGACCTATGTAAAGGAGGACTCAAAAACCCTTCCAGGTCCACAATACTTTACTGCCGTCGTTGGAAAGGATGTGAGCGAGGCGAACAGGTCGATTCAAGTGGAGAAATTCGGTCAAAAGGTACTGGTATGGCAAGCAATATGTTCCTGTGGTTTGAAGTCAACCATTTTTACACTACCGGAACTATAAATGCGGAAATCTATCGATCTGAGTGTCTCCAGAAGAGATTGTTGCCTTTATATAAGAAGCATAGTACACCTCCATTGTTTTGGCCGGATTTAGCGTCGGCTCACTATGCCAAAACCACTCTCAATTGGCTTGCGGAAAAGGGTATAGATTTCGTTGAGAAAAATATCAATCCACCAAATTGCCCTCAGCTTCGACCCATCGAACGTTACTGGGCAATCGTGAAGAGGCTCTTCAAGAAGACTGGTAAGGCAGCTGGAAACATGCAGGAGTTCAAAAAAATTTGGGCTCAAGCGTCCAAAAAATGCGATGCAACACTTGTCCGGAACTTGATGAAGAGCATTCGTTCCAATGTTCGAAAATTCGTGAAGGAATAACTTAAATTTCATCCGGTCTTCATTATGTTCAAGTTTAACCTCGTACAATAAAGGATCAATTTTTTGTATGAATAAAATATCGGTTTTCAACATAATTTGAAAGAAAGTTTGTGGATAGCTTATTTTCGATACACTCCTTAGTAGGGCTTCAAAAATTAGATAATTAAAAAGGGAATTTTAGTTCGGTAATATTTCACTTAGTGCCGGTTAAATTTAGTTAAATAGTCCGCATTCCCATAATAATCGTCAATGTCCTTTGAAGACAAAGTTTTGCAAAATCATGAAATTTAATATGTCGCAAGCCAGGTTCTGGCAACGATTAGAATATGACTACTCTCCGAAGGCATTTAGATCCCGCAAGGCCATCCTAAGTAGGCAGTATGGTCAGGAATCTATAGAATGTCCCCCGAAGACCTATTTTTACAAAATTATAAAATTTTATAAATCGGAAGCCTGGTTTGGATTTTTTTTTTGAAAATTACCGCTTTTTCGAAGGAACTCGAACTCCGGAGAGTCGCCGTAAGTGGCAAGTACGGTAAAAAATCCTCAGAATGTTCTTCAAAGAGCTAGTTTTGCAAAATCAGAAAGTTTGATATGTTGCAAGCCAGGGTTTGGTAAAATATAGATTATGGCCCCTTCCCCGAATGAACTCGAACTCCGGAGGATAACCCCAAGTAGCCAGAATGGTAAAAAATCCTCAGAATGTCCTCTGAAGACAACATTTTACAAAATCATAAAGTTTAATACGTCGCGAGCCAAGTTCTGGCAACTATTTAAATATGGTCCCTTTTCCGGAGGAACTCGGATCCCGCAGGGTCTTCCTTAGTGGCCAGTATGGTCATAACTCCTCAAAACGTCTTTTAATGATTTTGTTTTAGCAAAATCATGAAGTTTGAAGTGGCACAAGCCAGAATTTGGCAACGAATTGAATATGGCCACTTTTCCGGAGAAAATCGGACTCCGGAGGGTCACCCTAAGTGGCCAGTATGGTAGAATGTCCTCCAAATACCTTATTTTGCAAATTCATAGAGTTTGACATGTTTTGGTAAAAAAAAAATGATTATGGCCACTTTCCCGCAAGAACAAAAAACCCGCAGGGCCCCTCAAGTGGCCAGTATGGTTAAATACCTCTGACACCGGTAAAGCATTCCTCGTATTTTCTCATGAAAATTCAAGAGCTTCGCGTTATTTTATCATCACCTTCTTGTTGTTCGATTATGGGAAATGAGAAAGCGGACTCGCTCGCACAGGTGCGCGATATGGGAGGCGATATTAATGATCGACAATTCGCCTATAATTTTTTTTTCCTCGCCAGATCATTGAGTACCTCAACGTTGAGTACCTGGTCTGTATATCCAGCTCGCTGCTTTCGAACAGCGAACATCATCTTTGCAGGGTTTTTATCCCGCATTCATGATCTTCGCAACATGCCCTACCCAGCGTATCCATTTAGCTTTTGCCGCCTTTGAAATACTTGGTTCGTCTTAGAGTTGAGCGAGCTCGTGATTCATTCTTCGCCGCCACACACACCGCCAAAGATGGTTCTAAGCACGCGTCGCTCGAGTACACCAAGTTCACGCTAATGTTTTTCGAGCTTGGTCAAAGTCTCATGTCCGTTTGATTCAAAGGTAAAACTTTTTTGACCGTAGTTTCTTCTAGAGCCATGATAAGTACGACTTTCACTGATGATGCGACTTCGTATATATTTCACGACGCAGTTGTCGGCCGTTAGCAAGGATCCAAGGTAGACGATTTCATCCACCAGCTTGAAAGTATCCCCGTGTATGGTAACACTGCTACCTAGGTGAACCCTGTCACGCTCGTGGCCACCATGTTCTTTGTTTTCGACGCTTTTACCACTAGTCTTACTTTTCTTGCTTTATGTTTCAGGCGAGTGCACAATTCTGCCACCTTTTCAAGTGTTCGGCCGAAAATGTCCATATGATACGTGAAACAAACAAATTGGCTGGATCTCAAAATTGGTTGAAGCAAACCAAAATCCCCCCCGCTTGTTAAACCTTCTCGTTGCATGGCACCTTCTAAGGAGATATTGAACAATTGAACAGAAGACAGGAGAGCCCAATCACTTTGTTGAAGTTCCCAGCGAAACTCTAATGGTTGCTCTAACCATTTTACTGTGCTTCCCAGCGAAGCCGTATTCGTCTATGGTTGTCAATATGTAGCTCTATGTGGTCGATACTGTCCTACGTCGCCTACAAGTGCTGCATAGAGACCTGGAATTCGCGGGATTTCTGGAGGATTGGCCAGATGGAATTTGAAAATAAGAAGTATCTCTCAATAACACAATGATTTTATGGAGTTTTGTCCAGAATTGACTAGCTGTCACTTCAGACGAAAGACGTTTTAATGTTCGAACACCCAAAATAAAAATCAAGATTGTAATGCAATTTTGTATGACTTTGTTCCATTTATCGTAATGAATCGCAACTTTGCAAAAAAGCAACACATCAATTAGCTTTGAAAAATTGAACGTGTGCGTGAGAGGTTGGGCAGTGTATTAGTTATTGAGTGTGAGATTGGAGTTCGGTTCAATCTATCACACAAAACGATCTCGATTTGTAACCGAGATTCGAATCGTTGCCACTAGCCTAGATAGTAACCATTTAGCCACATTGACCAGTTGATATGATTTGAATACAGTCCTAGAGTTGCTTCGATTGTTGATGCACTCAGCGGTACAGCAATGAATCAAATGTCGCACGCACATACTTGTATGGCTTTGGTTATACCATGGAACGAATTGTGGATCATGATAAATTAGATTTTTTTACAGAAATCTGTAAAGTTTTACCTAATTCTCATCAGCTGAACGTTCTGGTATCCGATTTTACGGATTTCGGTGAAATTTTACAGATATCTGTAAAAATATTACCGGATTGTGGTAAAATTTAACTTAAATCCGTAAAATTTGATTACCGAACGTTCAGCTGTTGAGAATTCGGTAAAACTTTACAGATTTCTGAAAAATATTCTGAGTGTGTAGGAAAGAATGACTTCGCTGAATCATGCAAATTTCTCAACATATGATTGCGAAAACTGCAATTGTTTTTTTTTTGCCTCCATTTCAACTTTTGGGTGAAGGCAGTCTTTTGAGGATAAATCAACTATCCTTCAATTTGCCTTAATTTTTGTTCGATCTACCCTTCCTCCTGAACGTATCTGGTAGAAGTGAATTTAATGAGGCAATATTATTTGTTCAACTATTTACAACTTATAAATATACATCTGAATTTGCATTAGGTAATGTAATCTAAAACGAAATAAACCTTAGTNAAATCTTCAACCTCATATCACTTCAACGAAATTCAGAAGATCATCAGCATCACTCCATCAATCTACCTAAGATCATTTTATAAGTATTGCGAATAACCCATCCACCTTCTTGGCTGCATAAACCCCACCCCCAGTGATGGTCAGGGCCCCGAAAAAGAATTAAACAGCCACAACAACGACTCCATATCGCCGGGGATGTTTATGGACAATGGACTATTTCCCGTGTGCACCAACCGTCCTGCCTGACGAACGACGGGATGGATGTATCTGGGCCAATAAAAATAAATGACCACTTTTCGCCTCGCCTAATGAGAGTGCATTGAAACATTTAAATAGACGGTCAAAAAGGTTGGCTGCCATTCTTCCTTTTGCCCCTTTTTTTCCACCGGTGCTTGGCGTTGGCGTTGTCTGTATTTGTTTATGGCGATTCCGCACCACTAATGGTCAATAGAAGAGAGCACGGGTCAGAACATCACCATCGGCAGCAACTCATCGTAGATTACGGTCAAAAAATAACCTCCACCACCTTGCCCCGGCCAAGGAGTCGACCGGAATTGACTGACCAGGCACAAGTGCTGTGTGTGCGCCGAGGGTGGAAAGTAGACGGGACACGAGATTCATGATGCTGCTTGGAGAATGACCCTTTCGGACGTTATTTGTAGACAGAATGTTGGTGGTCTGGTCCCCCGTAACATACCATCATCGTCGTCGTCGTCGTCGTCGTCGTTCGTTGTCGTAATGACACACCGTGTGATCGAAGGAGGGTAGCAGGGACTATTCCATCCATCGATGTAAGGAGAATACATCGTACGGCGAAGAAAATGGATTGAGCTCTGGCAGCAAAAATAATGCACATGACACACACGCTAAAAGCAAAAATAGATTATTCAACGTTGTTTTGTTCTTTCTTGATCGGACGCGAGATTTCGCTGACGGCTCTCCGTGTGATGCATGGTTCGTATCGGTACATCCTATAGAACACCAACGGAACCAAGGTGGGCGGAGGTGGATGGATAACTGAATCTCACTACCCCCCTACCCAGTGGTCCTGCGAGAGGAGGTGGTGGAAATTGATTCAGTTATCCATCCACCTCATATCGCGCAGTTCCGTTGATATATTGCCGATACGAACCATGCATCCTGCGGAAGCCGTCGTATGCTCAATCGAAAGAACAGATAACGTTGAATATCTATTTTGCTTTTTAACGTGTGTTATGTATTGTGCACATTATTTGCTGCCGAAACTCAATCCATTTTTCTTCGCCGTACGATGTATTCTCCTTGCATCGATGGTCGATAGTCACTTTACTACCCTTCGTCACGCGGTGTGTCATTACGATGACAGGCGGCACGACGATGATGGCCTTGATACCAACTGTCTACAAATAACGTCGAAGTGTTCTCAAGCGAAGCGGCATGAATCTCGTCCCGGCACTTTCACCCTCGGCGCACGCAACACTTGTGCCTGGTCGATCAATTCAATCAAACTTCCTTGGCCAGCGCTATAGCGACCGTAATCTACGTGAGTTGCCGATTGTTGCGACGACAACTACTAATATTGACCGTTAGTGGTCTGATCGCCATGATGATACGCAGTGTTGCCAGCATACAGTGAAAGAGACGAAGTGGCAGCTGGCTTAACGACCGTCTACCTATTTAAATGTTTCAATGCGCTCTCGTAGGCAGGGTGAAAGTGGTCATTTATTTATTGGCGAACAATCCATCCTCCGTTAATCGGTAAGACGCAGTATGATGCCTGTGATAGTCATTGTCCATAGGCATCGGCAATATGGAGATAAGTTGTATGTATTCACACCGGGGCCTCTGACGAAATTGAGAACATGCAGCAGAAGATGATGGGTATTCGCAATGCATGTAAGATAGTGATACTGATGATCTTCATTTCATGAAATGATATGAGTTAATTTGCATAGGCAAGAATGATGGAAAGGTTAAGTGAAAGAAATGACTAGGACTATTTCAGATTTTTAGGTACATTACCTAATGCAAATTCAGATAATATATTTATAAGTTATGAAATGAATGAACAAATAATATTGCCTCATTAAATTCACTTCACAGATACGTTCAGAATAGATCAAACAAAAGTAAGGCAAATGAAAATGAATGAATTATTTATCAAGACTATAACTCCTGTGAAGATAGGCAAAGAGCAATTTTTGAATTTTCACAGTATCATATGTTGAAATTTGCATGATTCTTGAAATCATTGCTCCCTACACTCAGAGGCCTTTTCAGGAAATCTGAGATTTTACCGAATTCTCAACAGCTGTTTCCATTCAGTAATTTGCAGATTTAATTAAATTTACCACAATCAATATTTACAGATATCTGTAAAATTTCACCGAAATCCGTAAGATGGATGCCAGGAAACGTTGAAATTAGATGAAACTTACAGATTTCATGAAAAATCTAATTTATCATGATCAATGGCTTTCAGCCAAATATACAATATGTGCGTGCGTATTTATTCATTAACAATACCGCTGAAGTCCATCAACAATCGGCTCTTCCCAAGTTCTATTCAAATCGCTATCAACTGGTCAGTAATGCTATCAGGACTGGTAGCAACATTCGATCTCGGTTACAAATCGAGATCGTTTTGTGTGACCGTTAGACCGAATTGTCCACGCTCAATGGCAATACGCTGCTTGTATCTCGCGCACGTTGGTACAAAGCTAATTGATATTGTTGCTTTGCAGAGAGTTGCGATTCATTACGATGATGGAACAAAGTCATCTGAGCCAGGTACAATCTTGATTTTTATTTTGGAGTGTTCGAACATTAAGGCGATGTCTCGTCTGAGTGACGTAATCAGTGCGGATATGGCTTCCGTAAAATCGTTATTGGAGATGCTAACATTTTCAGAGTCCATCTGTAAATCCTCGTCCATGAATTCAGGTCTATGCGGCAGCGACAGGACATCATTCCCTCCACTCTATCTTCATGGATAAACTGGGAGCGCAGTAAGTGGTTGGAGCAACCGTTAGGTTGGCTGGGACTCGACAGAGTGTTAGTGTCTGTTCAATTGTTCAATGCTCCTTAGAAGGTGTAATGCAACAGAGGACTTGAAGGATTTTGGTTTGAAGCCAGTTACGAGATCAACCAATTGTTGTTTCACGTATCATGGACATTTTCGGCCGGACACTGAAGATGGCAAGTAATGCGCTCGCCTGAAACAGATAGGCAAAATGGACGAATGAAGCCAGAAAACATCGAAGAACAAGGTATGAGATGAGCTGCGAAGCGTGACAGGAGTTCACCTAGGTAGCTGTCTTTTTCCTTACGCGAGTTGAAGAATACTCAGGCTGGTGGATGAATCTACGCTGGATCCTTGCCCAACGGCCGCTGGCTGCGTCGTAAGTACGAGTCCTCATCATCAGTGAAGTCATTATATATCATGGCTCTAGAAGAACTACGTCCAAAGTTTACCCCCAGATCAAACGGACATGGTACTTGTGCTGATAGCGTAATTTGGTGTATCGGCGACGCTGCTAAGACATCTTTGACTGATGTCAATGACGCAAAATGAATCAATGTCGCTCAACAAGACAGGCAAGTAATAGAAACTAAATGGGTGCGCTGGAGCCAGAGCGTGTTGCGAAGATCATGGTACCGTGATAAAACCCTGCGAAACGATATATACAGACCGAATTGCCTCAACGTTGAACAACTCAATCTGGGAAGAGTGTAGACGGGTGTATCGTCATTAATATCATATCATATCCATCCTTCATTTCCCGTAATCGAACAACAAGGTGATGATAAAATGGCATGAAGCTCTGAATTTTCGTAGGAAAATGAATCACACCCGTGTCGGAAATTGTTAACCATACTGGCCGAGAATTTACCAGTTTTGTCTTGCTTGAGATATTGTAAATCATTTTTTTTGCCAGTATCAAATATGTTCTGATAGTGATTTGGAGGACATTCTACCATACTGAAATGTAGCAGGGTTGTTATCCGGAGTCTGATTTCTCGGAAAGTGGCCGTATTCAATTCGTTGTAAATTCTGGCTGATACTCAAGCTGTGATTTTCAACAAAGACAAGAATCGTTGAGACGTTTTGAGTTATGACCATGCTGGCCCAACTAGGAAGACCCTTAGGGATCAATTTCCTCGGAGAAGTTCATGTTAGATAGTTGCCAGAACTGGCTCTATGATTTTAAGTGATAACTCAGGCATTCTGAGTTACCATTCTGAAAGCAAATTTATCCTCCAGGTTCGAGTTCATTCGGGGAGAATACAATCTATATTTACTTAGGCCTGGCTTGCAAGCATATCAAACTTTCTGATTTTTGCAAGACTAATAACGAGAACATTCTGAGATTTTTACCGTACCTGACTCTCCAGCTTCGAGTTCCGCTCGAAAGAAACGTATTTCGAAAATCCAGGCCAGGCTTCCGGTATAAAGGTACATAATTTGTAAAGTAAGTCTTCGAGGCATTCTAGCAGATTCCTGACCACATCTGCTACTTAGGATGGCTTGCTGCGGATCTAAATGCCGGAGTAGTCATTCTAATCGTTGCTAATGCTACGACATATTAGAATTTCATGATTTTAAACTGACCTCAGAGACATTGACGACAATATAGATACTGAATATTTAGCAAATTTAACCGTATAAATGAATATTACCAGACTACGCTACTGGTATCACAATTTTGAAGCCCTGCTAAGTGTATCGAAATAAACTATCCTGTAAATAATAGTATGTTGAAACCGATATTTTATTCGCTGGAATTGATCGCTGTGTACGGAACTTGAACATAATGAAGACCGGATGAAATTTAAGTTATTCCTTCACGGGGCCCTCGGAACATTAGAACGAATGCTCTCATCAGTTGTATCTGTGATGGACAGGCCCAAATTTTTTGAACTCCACACGTAATTTCCAGCTGCCTTACTGTCTTCTTGAAGGCCTCTTCTGACCTTGTGTACATTCGATGGAATGAGACATTAGTTGATATTTTCTCAGCGAATCTATGCCCTTTACCACTGAAACCCATGAGATGAATTTTTGGCTGTAACATCCGGCTAAAGACAATGGAGTAATGCTATGCTTCTTATGTAAGAGGCGGCAATCTCGCTCTGGAGACGCCTCAGATCGTCCATTTAGTTCGGTAGTGTAGAGATGGTTGACTCAGGCCACGGGAACGCTGCCATGCCAGTACCTTTGACCGAATTTCTCAAAAGCGAATCGACACTGTTCGCCTCATCACATCTGTGACGGCAGTATGTGGACCTGGAAAGTTTTGAGTCTCCTTACATGGGTCTCATCGTCAATCCAAAACGCATGCATCCAGTGTACGAGACATGATTTCGAATGCTAGCCTTGCTCCTTCTTGTTCTGCCTTTGTTTCGAGATTTTCTGTAACAATGGAGTCTTCGAGTGATTTCTCTTGTGCGCTGGATCTCCTTTTTGGCCGTCACGTATTGTTTATTGATTTGTTCTTCATGTTAAACCCTTTCTGCTCAGTTTCGAGTTGGGAGGAACAGGTTTTCTGCCTGTTTCTGTTGAAACAAATCAGTAGTGCTCTCCAGGCTTATTATTGATGGTTTTAACACTCATGATGATTCAAACCGCTTTGTAATTTTCACGTAGTAATGCCTCTCCTCCTCTCTCTCCTTCAGTTCCCATTGCTGTTGCACAGACATAATTTGTACCTGATAGTATGAGAAGCTGACGATCAGAACGCATCATCGTGTTCGGAAACCATCGCAAGCCATGCATTGCAACGCAAATGTATGTGGAGTGGATTTGGCAACGTGCGTCATCATATGCAGAGTGTGCTCGAACAGTAGTGTATAAATCAGGGAAACAACGTGCTGAATATTGAGTTTCTTCGAATCCACCAAGTATCAAGAAATGGCCTAATCAAACAGTCACTCTGCGCAAGTGGAAGTCAGGCCTTCGTGGCCTGGTGGCTTTCTCGATCAGGGTGACCTGACTTACTGAGGTTCGCAGATTCAACATTAAGCGCTGCAGGTTTGCTGGAAATAACCAATTAAACATGGATGGTTATGCCATCTTCCAGAGCTGCGGCGGTACATGCGAGCTAGGTGTTGCTTTTATCGTGATGGGCGAAATGCAAGAGGGCGTGATAAGTTGGTCGCCAATCGACAACCCGAAGATGTGCAAGCTGAAGATCAAAGTCCGTTTCTTCAATATCAGCATAATCAACGATGCACAGCCCTGACCTAGGAGGTGACGATGACGAAGAAGGACGCTATGTTTGACCGCATGAGCCAAACCACGACGTCAGAATCGTCATCAGAAGATCTCAATGCTCAGGTTGGCCCACAGGAGGAATTCAGACCCGTTATACCAAAAGTGTCAGCGCTCGCCAGGTAACGAAACGGAAACATCCAGACTTATCAATTTTGCCGCCTCCACAAGCATGGCCATACGTAGTACCTGCTTCCAGCATGGCCTGGAAGATACTTCTCGGATTTTATCGATGTCAGGACCTATCGTGTACGCCAATATCGACGCAGACCGCTATCTGGTAATTGTCGAAGTACGCGTAGAGACTTTCCGAAGTGAACAACATTTGATGCCGGTGCCCACAACGGGTGTAATTTCGAGCGACTGAAGCTAACCCGAAGTCGCGACAAATTACGCCCAGAAGCCTTAGCGCAACTTGCTGCCGGAAGAGGGAGAGCTAATCGAAGGCGCTCTTGAGGACTGCTGGACTATCGCGTCAAAGGCCAAATCAGCAGCGCTGCAGATGGCATCCATCTTCTGGGAGTTTGTGGAAAGAAAATGACGGAACGATTGGTTCGACGATGAGTGTCAGACAGTTCTAGATAGATGAGGAAGAATGCAGCGCAGGCGATGATTCTGCAGCCAAGCAACTCGTCAAATAACGGAGCTGATACAGACGGCGAAGACGAGCACAGCATATCTTTTCCAGGATAAAAAGCGTCACATGGAGGTGTTGAAGTGCGAAGACATGGTGCAGCTGCGACGTTCTCAAGACAATGCCCCGTTCTACGAAGCATCCCGTAAAGGTTTCGTGCCGCGAGCCAGAAATGTATCGGGCAAAAGATGGAGAGTATCTTGACGGATGTGACGTGAGTTGACTGAAAGGTGAGGTCTGTATCCGCAGTAGTCCGGACGCACTCAGAATCACGGATCGAACTGTAGATTTCGCATTATATATCCGTCGTGGTTGTTTATTTTAGAATCATGAGATGTGTTTCAACGGACTCGATGAAGACAAGACATGGTTATTCAGTGTTTGCATGAAATTTTCGGAATTTGCGCTTAACTCCGTACGTTGAGGATTTGTGCAGGCTCTTCGAGAAATCGTAGAAGCCGTCTTTGTCCAAATTGCTGGAAGTGTTTGATGTCTTTGATTACTGCTTCTTTCCATATGCTTCCGCTTCATCAGAGCCCAATATCTCTTGATTGGTCGTAGCTCTGGGCAATTTGGCAGGGTTGAGGTTTTGGTACAATGTTCACTTGATTTGCTGGTACCACCTTCATCACAGTTTTGGCATGGTGGCATGATGCCGTCAGGCCAGAACAAGGTATTTCTTAATGACTTTTGATGAAGGACAGCAATCGCTTCTACAGACACTCTTTCTGATAGATCTCCTTGTTGATTGTGCCTGTAGTGACGAAAGATTTACTCTTGTTGCCACACGTGCAAATTGATTGCCACACAAGGATGTTTGGGGAATTCCGATGCCTTCTTCGTTCTGAAGTGCTCAGCTGTAGCATTTCTGGCCATAGCAGAATAAAAGCCCAGCTCTGAAGCTGCTGAAATCCTCAGGACATAAGTTCCATCGTCCATAACAACGCATGAAAACTTCGTCAAATATTCGCAGTACAAACGTCGTGCCCGTGATTTTGCTGCCAAAGTTCTGTTTGTCGTTGCGATTTGGAACTGTTTTACTTTATGCGACTTAAGTCCCAAACGTTGTTTGATTTTTGGACAAAACCAGGCGACATCCCTATTTTACGAGCCACAGTTCGAATGGAGAGATTTGGGTTTTTCGTTAATATCTTTTCACCTTTCGGTCTATGACAGGATCAACGCTGATTTGAAGGTGTCCGGATTAATGTGGATACAGATTTTGAAGCAGCACTAAGATGTACACTTGAGTCACGCAGAGGTGGAATACCAAGACAGCATGAGAATGGCTTCATCGGTATGGTGGATGGTGACGTGCCAAGTGAAATTAAGGATGCTATCAAACAGCTTAAGAATAACAAGGCAGTTGAGACGGATGGCATCGGAGCGGAACTTAGAAAAATGGGCGAATAAGTTGGCGACTAGTCTGCATCGACTGCTAGTTGCATCTGGGATAAGCATACCGGAAAAGTGGATGGAGAAGTGCAATATGCAAGGGTGACGAAGATGTGAGTGTCAGGCGATCCATCAACGCGGCCTAATAGAGACGTCAAGGCCTTCGGTTTCGGCGATGCTGATGCTCGTGTGAGTTCAGCAACAGTGCTCCCCAGTAGAAGGAATTCAATCCACATAAGGCACAAAGATTAAGCTCTTTTCACACCTAGCGGTAGTGTAGCCCACACAATCTCATCAATTCATCTGCTTCGCTGACGACGTGGACATTGTCGGCAGAACGTTCCAGGTGGTAGATGATCAGTACACAAGCTGAAATGTGAAGCAGAAAGGTTGGATTGAAGGTGAGTGCGTCGAAGACTAAGTATCTGTTGGCTGGAGGAACCGAGCTCGCATAGGCAGTACTGTGATAATTGACGGAGAAGAGTTCGAGGTGGCGGATGCGTTTATGTACCTCGGATAATTCGTAACGTCCGATAAAAACTGCAGCAAAGAAATTCGGAGACGCATTGTTACCGGAAGTCGTGTCTACTACGAACTCCACAAGACCTTGAGGTCTCTTAAACTTCACCCCCGTACCAAAGTGTACCATGTACAAAACACTGATAAGACCGGTAGTTCTCTACGGGCATGGCACGTGGACAATGCTCGAAAAGGACCTGTAAGCACTTGGAGTTTTCGAACGACGCGTGCTGGGAAAACGTATAGGAGAAGGATGAACCACGAGCTGGTGCAGCTCTAGGGCGAACACAGTATCCAGAAAGTTGCTAAAGCTGGAAGGGTACTATGGGCGGGACATGTTGTAAGAATGTCGGACAACAACCCCGCGCGGTCCGAAAAGTTGGACCAGCATAACTAACTTGAATACATTATTTGTATTGTAACTATTTTGCATTGCCTTTCTTTTAGACGATAATTACAAGTCTTCAGATTGTTTCGTTTTATTTTAAAAAGCTTAAAACGTCCAAAAATCGTAATAGCGCAATCATTTGAATGACCGAATATCGTTAACTAGAAAGTTGAGTATTGGTACACGACACTGAAGAAGTCTACACCCTGTAGACGAAATACGCATATCTTTAAAGATAAGAAACAAAGGTAGTTGGAATTGAATGGAAATTACTAATCTTGCTTCTCATTTTCTAAAGCTCGATTCAAAGTCTATCTGGACGCACGGTTTAATACACTACCGCGCCCTGGTGGTTGAAACAAAAAACGTTTGACAGGCATTTGTTGTTGTTTCATTGACGAAGAAATTGGTAAATTGGTTCTCGATTGATTGAAGCATCTCGAAATTACGGATCATGGAACTTGAGAAAAGAAAATTAATTGTGCACAAACATCTAGAGAACCCTTCGTGGTCTGCCTCAGAAATAGCAAAAGTGTTAAAATTCTCCAAGTCAACGGTGTGTCTTGTAATCAAACGTTACAAAGACACTCTGAGTGTGGATAGAACACAGTGCATCTATCATAAAAAGTGGCACGAGCTGACAAAGAGCTGAGGAGAAAGGTGTTGAGGTTCGTAAGCAACCCAAAACTGACCGTGGGGATGTCCCTTGCAGGTATAAATTTGGTTTTGCTGATAAGTTTACTCGGAAACTAGTGATTTGGCATGGAATCTGCAGTTGTGGCCTTAAAACCAAGGTTTTCATCACATCTCACACAATGACGCCAAAGGTTTACATTAAAGAGTGTTCGAAAAACCGGATTTTACCCTTCATTCGGCAACACAAGACCAACGTTATGTTTTGGCCGGATCTAGTCAGCTGTCACTACTCTATGGAGGTACTAGAATGGTATGCTGCAAACAATGTTAGTTTCGCCGCCAATTATGATTAATCCTCTGAATCGCCCTGAATTCAGACCGATCGAAAAATATTGGGCAATTGTCAAGCGAAAACTTCGAGGATGCGCTAGAGAAGTGACAAATGCACAACGAAAGCGTTTAAAGTGGAATAGTTCGCCGGTACAGTGTCACCAGCGACTGTGAAGATCATGATGGCATCGATCACAAGTACAGTGCGACAGTGCGTTTGAAACGGTGAAATGTAATGACTATGTATATATCGTTTGAAAGCTGAATAAATACCCTTTTGTTTGACGTTTTGATTAACCGTGTATACATTAATTGTTATTTTATATATTCTCCGTGCGAGGGATAACGATTATGATGTTGAGGAAATGTTCGCTCATCACCATGAGGCACCAAGAGTGAACAACAATGTTTTTGGCTAGAATTGAAAGATATGAAGAAAGTTTTTGATAGTTCCGCTAGTGTGCGGCAGGCTTGGAAACATAGCAGATGTTTTAGGAAAATTGAGCGAAAAGGGCATGTGTACAGTGGTACTCGAGACCAACGACATTTTTGCCTAACATTCCTACTGCGGGGTAGGATGTTAGGCAAAAATGTCGTTAATTCAAGTACTACTACGCATGCCTTTTCGCTCAGTATCTCAAGGCATCTGCTATGTTTCAAGCCTGCGCATCAACGAACATCGAAGACTTCTCTTCATATCTTTCAATTCTAGCCAAAAACATTGTTGTTCACTCTTGGTGCCTCATGGTGATGAGCGAACATCTCCTTCAACATCATAACCGTGTATGTTTCTTGAGTTATGATCACTTGAATTCGTCCAAATTTACTTTGAATTGGGCTTTAGTTACAGGTATTCCACTAAACAGCTCACACTTTCCATGATTCGAATATCGTTGATGGTCAGCCACAATTTTCCATCAGTGACAAAATATCTTCACCGCTACCGTTTCCAAAAAAAAAATCCTGAATTTCCAAGGCAGTAACGAAGCCACCGGTGGAAGATGTCTTTAGATTCCATCGAAGTGAAGACAAACGGATTTCAAAAGACATATCAACCGATGGTCGTAAAATATGGCGAACAGTGGCGCAGTTTGAAGGAAAGCATATCTCACATGTTCACGTGAAGGAAAATAATGCCAATAATAATGATTTATACGAAAAATATCTACTGTCAAATGTGAAATATATGACGGAAAGACTTTGTGCCAACGTGAACGTGCGGCGGTGCACAGTATGTGAGTCAAGCCTTTGAAAGGATAAAAATGACCGTCGGTGGCCGGAGAAGGAGGGAGGGGGTGTGGAAAGACATCCGTCTTGGGTGATAATGTCGGACGGCTGTCGAAGCAATCGTTTCCGCAGCAAAAATCTGCAGTTGCCGAAGATGATAGCGATGATAGGGTGGAGCTATTTAGTTCGGATCGAACAATTTTACTGTGATGTTTAAAGGATGGCAATAGAGCTTGCCACTACCGAAACGTGATTTAACCGCTTATGGAGAAAGGATTCCTAATGTAGCAGAGCCAGGAATGTTTCCTCCATTGCAGACCACGTGATGAGTTGATGTTCGTTGGTTGGTTGTAAGTTACTCGTCTCGCATCTCCGCTACGTAAGATTGGCGTGCACCAACAAAGCGCATCCACCGTGCAGCTCCCAAGCTCCCAGCTGAAAACGCATCGGGGTGTCCTTGGGTCATAAATTATTGTCTTATCTGTGATGATTTAAGGGGAACAGGCAGCCAATTATCGTGTGCTGGCATGGCTTGGGTGGATCGGTTGGAAGACGACGAAAGCGGCTGGGGATTGTTTTTTTTTCCGTGGTGAGACAGGTCGTTGCTCATTTCACGCTGGGGAGATTTTTTCCTTTCGGTTGGGGTGATGGTTAAACGGTTACCTGACTGCGGTGGTGCAACAATGTGCTTTTGATTGAGTTATGGTGTTTTGCTTTTCTTTAATTAACTTTCACTGATATGTGGTTTAATTAAATGAAATGAATTGAATGAAAAACCCAGGTTAGCGTTCAATTTTAACGAACATTTGAGACCAGGACTAAGAACAAATAAACAAACCTTTCATCTCTCATTTTAACTTTTAAAAATTCAATGTAAATGAAGTTATACTAGTGATAA
This sequence comes from Aedes japonicus, assembly GCA_034211315.2. Classification (NCBI taxonomy): domain Eukaryota; kingdom Metazoa; phylum Arthropoda; class Insecta; order Diptera; family Culicidae; genus Aedes; species Aedes japonicus. The sequence goes on from JASCZW010000603.1 coordinate 21,679, forward strand.
ATGATCTGAAACCGAACAAAAGTCCAATTTGGTTTCATTGCTAATCTGTTGTTGTTTTTTTTCTTTTTTCTCGTTTGAATACTATCACTTTTGTGATCCTAGAAAACATTGGCTCTCAAGGTTAATCAGTAGTTGATCAGAGATTTAGTATGCTTTTGAAATTAATCCTAGAATTCTGATTTTCGAAACGCATCATTAAAGTACATTTGCTCGAGGGATTTGAAAATTTACCCTCGAGCTTAGTGGTTAACGAAGTTGGTCCTAGATTTTTAGAAGTATAGAAATAACTACTCAAAATTTAAAACATATCCTAAAAAATTCCTAAGCAGACTTCTCAGAGTTAAGGAAATATACTTTTTAGAAGTTTGGACAGAAACATCATCGAAAACAAAAATTCGCCGAAGGTCAGCCAGAAACTTCTCTTGAGTATAGAGAGTTTGAACTTTCCATAGGTTCTGGAATTCTTCCCACATAATTCAAGATGAAGCTATCCAGAAGCTCAGGAAAAAAAACTTCACACAATTTAAGGAAGAAACTAACCGGGGAGGGCATTGCGAATAATTTCTCAAAAATTCAGGAACAAACTTCCTCAAAGTTCAAGACGACACGACCGAGAAGTTCAGGAGAGAAGTTATCTGAGGCTCAGGAAACGACCCAGAAGTTCTGGAAGAAAACTCCCAAAAGTTTAGATGGAAGTTCCCAAAAGTGCTAGAGAGGTTACCCGAAATTTTTAGGAGAACATTTCAGAATTTCAGAACGAGGATTTTTTGAGGTTTAGAAAAAAAACCTCTCCAATTAACAGAAACATAAACATGCCAGAAGCATAAGGGGTACTTTCTTGAAATTTGAGCAAGAATTTCCCATATTTCAGACGACGACTTCTCAGAGGTTCAGAAAGAAACTTTCAAAAAATCTTACGGGTATTTTTCTAGAAATTCTGGAGAAGATTTTCCCAAAGGTTCAAAACAATTTTCCTCGGGGTTCAAATGGGACTTATCAGTAGTTTTCAAGGAATAAGCTCTGGGAAAAACTTCCCCAAATTTCAGGAAAAAACATAAAAGAGATGGCACTACCTATAAGTTCAAAAAGAAATTTCTAAAAAAATCCATGAAAGAGCTTCTCTGAAGTTGAGGGGATCCGGAAAAAAATGTCCAATAGTTTTGTTGGCAAAACTAAAGTGCTCTCCCAAAATTCAGAATCGAACATCCCAGAATTTCAGAATGAAGCTATCTCGAAGCTCAGGAATTCCCAAAAGTTCTGGTAAATACTGCTGAGAAAAAAACAGGAAGAAACTTTTCAGAAGTATAGTGGGTACTTCCTAGTAGTAATGATAGGAATTTTTCATAAATTCAGAAACAATCTTTCCCAAAGTCCAGAAGGAGATTTTTTAGAAGGTCAAAAAGAAACTTCCAACAGATTCAAGAAGAATCTCAAAGATATTCTGGAGAGAACTTTCCAAAACATTTTGACAAAGATTCTTCACAGTTCAGGGTGGGACTTATTAGAAGTTTGGAAAGTAACTAGGTTCTGAATAAAAACTTTGGAATGTTAGGTAGGGTTTTTAGGGAACGTCCATTAATTACGTCACGCAAAAATTGACTTTTTTTAACCCCCCTCCCCCCCTTGTCACGTTTTTTGTATGGACATCAAAACTTTTTTGTATGGGTCGTCACGTTTTCGCAAACCCCCTCCCCCCTTACTGCGTGACATAATTAATGGATCTTCCCTTAGATGAGAATTTCCAAAACCTCAGAAGTGACTGCCTAGAAGTTCACGGGGACACTTGTCTTAAATTCAGGAGGATACTTTCCAGAATTTTAGCAAAGAGCTTTACAGAAGCTCAGGAGAGAGCTTTCCTGAAATTCAAGAGACGATCCCATGAAGCAATCTATTTAAAAATCTTTAATATGACCACTATGATATTCATTGCTCATGACGCCATATAAAAATATGGTAAACACCATCTTCATAACCGTTCGCATCGTAATATGAGATAGGACACAAACTAGTTTAGAAGCTTAAAAAAACGTTTGAACGCTTCACCAGAACGTCAGAGAATTTCGAAATAAAATCGTTGAAGTGAAATCAATCACTGCATAGCTATAAAGACTGTATTCGATGAAATTTGGACACACAAAATAGGTCATCAAAAATTTTCCTTGAGCCCGATTCTTTTCAAATTCTGGAAATAAAGAACTACTGAATGGTTAAGTTTTGACATCATTGGTTCATTGAACCTTCTCTCCCAACCCAAATGCCCGCACCTTTGCCTTGACCCCTTTCATCAAATTTTGGGCAATGATAGGACCGACTTGCTTTCTTACTTTTAACCACACTTTCTTTAGTTCAAGTTCATTTTCTATCAGTTTTGGAGTTTTGACGAGCTTTGCCTTCATGATTGCCCAAAAATTTTCAATTGGGCGAAGTTCCGGAGTGTTGGGAGGGTTGATGTCTTTTGTACAAAAACTACATTATTATCTCTGTACCAGTCTAAGAGGGGTCGGGCAAAGTGGCAAGATGCCAAATCTGGCCAAAACAGTGTCCGGCCATCGTGAGATCTCAAGAAGGGCAGAGGTCGTTTTTGGAGGCATTCGTCCTTGTAGATTTGTCCGTTGACGGTCCCAGAGGTGATGAAGAGCTGACTCATTTTGCCACATCCGCAGATCGCTTGCCAGACAAGGAATTTTTTGGCGAATTTCGACAGTTTCTCCTTCCGTACACTCTCTGGAACGGCCAACTTAGAGGTGGCGACGTAATGTTCCTGTCCTGGCATTTGTTTGGTGTCAGCTTTAATGTAGGTCTCATCGTCCATCACAATGCAGAACGGTTTTGTGAGCCACTTCCTGTACAGTTTTCTTGCACGAGCTTTGGCCACCGAGTTCTGTTTATCGCTCTGGTTTGGTGCCTTCTGGTCCTTGTACACATGTAGTCCAGAACGTTTCATTGTTTTCTGCAAAAAAAATGGGAACTTTCGCCTTTGTCGCAACATCCTTGATCGAAATGTTGGGATAACGCTTAAATTGGTTCAATACCATCCTGGCCTTCTCCGGATTTGATGTGCCACGTTTTTTGCCACTACCATTTTTCCGCTTGGTTGTCTCACGGTCCTTGATCGTTTTGATCACATGAGATAAGGTTGATTGTGCGATTCCGAGCTGTTTTCCGATCCATCGATGAGAAGCGTTTGGGTTTTCGAAGTGAGTGCCCAATATTTGTTGGCGCACTATTTCTTCATTCGAAGCCATCACTGAAATCACTCGACCGATTTTCGCGAAACTCATTACACAATTGAAACAACACAATGAAATACATTCAGTTAAAATTTCAATAATTTTTATCCACTCGCTAAAAAGTAACGAACAATTGCGTGTGTCCAAATTTCATCGCGTACAGTCTTTATACAGCAACCTACGAATGTTTAATGTCGTAAGAATTATTGCTGGCAAAAATTAGTTGGTGATAACTAAGAAATAACTCCTATTGTGAATCATTTTTGAAATAAATCCCAACACTTGTCCACGTATTAAATGATAGCTTCATCATAAACTACCTCAGATAGCAACTTTGGAACAGAATCCCTATGAAGAATAAAAACATAAATGTTATTCACAAGACAAGATTGATAAACACCACTTTTTATTCTTCAGCTGTCAAAAATGACAGCCAAAATGATAATAGTCCTTTACTATTGCATGCTGTAATATTTTATTGACATTTTGAAAAATTTCAACGCAACGCTTGTTCGGATGCCAACTAAGGTCTGTATCCACATTAATCCGGACACCTTCAAATCATTGAAACTTTTGAAATATTGCACGTAGGAATGACAAATTTCACTGTGGTATAGCTGAGAGTCTATGATGAAAAAGATTATGATTGATGTTTACATTTCATGTTTAGTATTCAAGATGGCCACGAAAGAAAAACAAGTGCGCGAGCGAATTTTGCACGGGTGTACGGCAAATCCTGACTTGTCAATACGGGACCTTGCAAAAACATTGGATTTGCCTAAATCTACTGTTCACGATGTCCTCAAATCATTTTCGGAACGTTTGACGGTGGAGAGGAAACCGAAGAGTGACAAAAACATTGGAGATCCTGTCATGGACCGAAAGGTGAAATGGATATTAACGAAAAACCCAAATCTCTCCATTTGAACGGTGGCTCGTGAAATAGGGATGTTGCCTGGTTTTGTCCAAAAATCAAAACAACGTTTGGGATTTAAGTCGTATAAAGTAAAAACAGTTCCAAATCGCAAAGACAAACAGAACTTGGCAGCAAAATCACGTGCTCGACGTTTGTACTGCGAATATTTGACGAAGTTTTCATGCGTTGTTATAGAGGATTAAAATTATGTCCTGGAGGATTTCAAGCAGCTTCCAGGGCTGGCTTTTTATTCTGCTATGGCCAGAAATGCTACAGCTGAGCATTTCAGAACGAAGAAGGCATCGAAATTTCCCAAAAAATACCTTGTGTGGCAAAAAGAGTAAATCTTCTGTCACTACAGGAACAATCAACAAGGAGATCTATCAGAAAGAGTGTCTGCAGAAGAGATTGCTACCCTTCATCAAAAGTCACAAAGAAAAACCTTTGTTCTGGCCCGATTTGGAATCATGCCACTATGCTAAAACTGTGATGGAATGGTACCAAGCAAATCAAGTCAATATTGTACCAAAAACCTCAAACCCGCCAAATTGCTCAGAGCTACGACCAATCGAAAGATATTGGGCTCTGATGAAGCGGAAGCTTTCTGAAAAGAAGCAAGGAATTCCAGGAAATTTGGAAAAATACGGCTTCTACGATTTCTGAAGAGTCTGTACAAACCCTAATGGACGGAGTTAAGCGCAAAGTTCGAAAATTTTATTCAAATACTGAATAACTATGTTTTGTCTTCACGAATTGTTAAAACACATCCCATGAATCTGAAATAAACAACTACGACGGAAATATAACGGTAAATTTATGTTTGATTCATATTTTGAGGTGTCCGGATTATTGCGGATACAGACCTTAGATCAGTTTCAGTCGACTGTTGTAATGCGCACTCTTGCTCGACTCGACAAAGACAAGTGCCGAGTCGAGTTGCTCAGCTCGAAGTCTATAATTGACCACCATGGTTGATTTTAGAGTGTCCACTACCAGGGAGCTCAGTCTAGAGCTCTTTGGTGTGAGGTGAGCAGAGGGTCATTCTATTAAAAAAAATCCCAACCGATAATCGACCGATAAATCCGATATTTAAATAATACACAAAACTGAAAATAAGAGGAACATACCGTTTTCATTGTTGATCCACCGATACGATGGCCTTGGTTGCTGTTTGGACCGCATGTTGTTCGCTAGTAACTGAACTCTTCTATCCACTAAACACTCACTTTCTTCTCAATCGATTTCACAGCAAATTTACCGCAAATCTAAATGCACTTCATTTGAACTCTACAAAAATCACTTGGCAGCTTGGCACCTGTAGGAGAAGAAATCAAAAGTGAAAATTAAACGATTAGTGCACGGTCACCTTGTCATGCAGTAAAAATCATCAACATCAACCAAATGGAACGTTTATTTTATCTCCCCGATAACAATCAGTCGCTGAAAATTTGACACCATTAGGGAAAATTAATTTTGCTCTCACCAGCCTCGTCAGAGTTGAAACAGCTGCAAATCGCACCCCGCTTCTTGCTGATGGGTCATTAGAGGGGCGTAATTTAATGGAAAATGCGCCTCCTCGGCAGTACACAAAGCAATATTCATTAAACTTCAAATCGAAACGTCGAAAGTCTCTTTCGGTTAGTCGGCGCCTGGCTTAGACTATCTTGTAAATAAGAGGACGATGGCAGCAAAGAAATTCCATCACCGTCGTCATCAGTTTTGTGCTGACGCTACTAAGATTTTAGTAATGCTCCTACAACAACAACAACCGCGGATCAAATCCAGATCGATTCAACCGATAAGCGTACAAATTTTGTCCCCCCGTGACCATCTTGAAGCATGGTAATTAAATTACGTGTACCGTGGAAGAATCCGTGAATAGCAATCGGAGGGTGTGGGAGGAGGTTACCAATCAACATTAACCTTGCAAAAACACAGGAGTGATGGCGAACGTTGGGGCTGTTCTGTTTTATGATCAACGCATTAGTGATAATTACAAAATCTGCTTTTACGGATAGAGATAGAGATGTAGACGGAGACACCGGCGTCAACGAGATAGCGATTAGAAAGTATCGCCATCGGTCGGAGTTGTTGATGGAAATGCCTAAATAGTATCAGGATCAACTCAAATTATGCGGACAGATATCGGCGTTTGCTGTTTAGTTAGTGCCATGTCGACACGAGAGTGAGAGAACCCGCTGATGGTTTGATAGCATTAAGGTGAAATTAATTTGATTAGAAGGCTGAGACACAGACTAGTAGTTCTTACAATGTTGTCGCGCTATTCGCCCCCAAAATGCTATTATTCGACAAGAAGTTCCTACCATGCGCAAGGTAGGAGGAAATTGCAACTGTTCATTATACAACTCGCACATCATCAAACACTAATTGCACCGTGATCCGTCGGGTACAATGTTTAGAATTCCGCTCCCCGTTCGGCGAATCAATATAGAAATAGCAATTTCCGATCGAGCAATGACTGCCGAGGGGGACACGTTTTAACCCGCGAAATGAAAATATAAATGACTCACATTTGTGCGACATTCGCATCATCATCGTCACTATACAGTCACCGACCTGTCACCAGCGCATCATCATCATCAGTCATCAGTGGCAACCAGAGGCTCGGAAAAACAGCAGCGACAGGCAACGAATAACAATATCGGAAGCATATGCACTCCTGCTGGAGCAGTATGAATGAGTGGAAACACATTTCCCGAATATTGATCAGCAACAACAGCGAAAATTTTGAATTTTGATGAGCGATTTCCCCCCTACCAACGAAAATACATATTCGCGATCGGAGAGGACGCGTGCCACCGCTAAACTCATCCCGTTCGTCGCTCCTCGTGGAATTCGTGCGGTTTTATTTCGCTGAGACTGACAATCTGTTGCCATTAATCAGCACAACTGTGCCACATTTTTCGCCTTCGTCAATGGATGGACGGATGACATCCGAACAAAAGTGTGTGTGAGTACGTGGAATTCGGCATTAGAAGAATGAACAATCCATGTGTATGTTTTGAGAATTAATTCTTCGATGGATAGTAATCAATCCACTCTATTCTCATTTCGACAGAAGAATTGACAGATGAATGAGTCATACGAGCATGATGCTCAAGAACCTGAATCACCACATCCTAGGCGTCTACTTAGTTCTTAGCTACTTAGCTCCCTTACCTCAGTCAGTAAAAGCGCAGCTACAAAGCAACACCATACTGGAGGTGGCTGGGTTCGATTCCCGGTCTGGTCTACGAATTTTTTGTTATGGAAAATTTCTCGACTCCCTGGGCATAGCGTATGATTGTACTTTGCCACACAATCATACTAATGCAAAAATGGTACTTGGCATCGAAAACTCTCAATTAATAACTGTGGAAGTGCATCTAGAACACTAAGTTGAGAGCAAGCAGTAAGATAATTGTGAAAGCAATAAGCTTGAAATGCTAACGAGGAAGAAGAAGAAGGCGTCTACTGCTGTATATTGAAGTCGTTCCCAATTCACACGGTCCATCCCAAGTTACAATCCCAGTTACACTTGAAGTTATTATTATTATTATTATTCAGCGATTCCACGGGAAAAGAATAGAGTTGAAAAAAAAATGTCCGATTTCTCTCAAAATCGCTTGGTATGTTCTTCATTGAAAATAATAAGACCCGTATTTTTTTATTTTTTTATTAGGGTGACCATGTTCGATATAAGGTTACCAGAAAAATCGACATTTTTCGAAATTTTTTATTTTAAAAAAATCATAACTTCTGAACCGCTTGATTCTCTTTGAAAATTAAACACGGTTCAGAAACGGTGAGTTCTTGATTTTCACATTCTAGATTAACTGCACTTGGAGTTGCTGGCTCGTTTTCATTCTTGACAAAGCGATAAAGTCTGCAATAGCAGGTATTACAAAAGTAGGAATAGCTTTTATCCAACTTTGTTCTCCTTTCTACTGCATAACCATATAGTTTAGGAGTAGGTTTCCTGTAACTATTAATCTAAACATGGCAATTTGAGCAGTCATGCTTCATTGTATTAAACGTTTCTTCAGTAAGGTTTCAGTTCGGTTCACTCAAAATAACTCTAATGTGGAATAATTCAAAATATGAGTTAAGTTTACTCAGTCGTGGTTTACGCTACAACTCAAATTTAGCATGAGTGCCGCTGCAATCCTGATGAGTACTCGTGCTGAATTTGGACGCTAATGGACCATTGTGGCTCCAGTTATAGCGTAAACCATGGCTGAGTAAACCCTAGCAATGTTGGTCTCTGCTTTTAAACAATTTGAGGCTGATTTATAGTTCTTACATTTAATGGGGTCAGAATTGGACCAGCCACCGCTACTTTTGATGAGTACATTACTTTACAAATAAAACTAGATTTGTAAACATGGTTATCATGAATTTATTAGGAATAAGTTTGATAACTTTAATGAAATGATTCCCGCAGTTATTTTGAAGTGATGGAAAATGATGCTCATTCCATGTGTGTAAAGGCAAAAAACTTGAAATTTTCAAAAAATTTAACTCAAAAACGGCTCGATGAACATTTGAGATTTTTTGATATGTTATGTAAAAATGTTTGAATTTTTATAAAAAAATATAAAAATAAATAGCCGTTGTGGTCCAACATTTTGAAAATCATAAAAAACAAATATATTGACCATTTTAACAAACTTGAGTACATTAATTATTTTAACTTATATCTATCTATACATATAAAAATGGATTTCTGTCTGTCTGTCTGTCTGTCTGTCTGTCTGTCTGTCTGTCTGAACCTAATAGGCTCGAAAACTACTAAACCGATCAGCGTGAAATTTTGTATGAAGAAGGTTTTGGGGCCGGGGAAGGTTCTTATGATGGTTTGAGACCCCTCCCTTCTCTGAAAAGGGGGGCTCCCATACAAATGAAGCACAAATTTCTGCATAACTCGAGAACTGATCAAGCAAAGGAACCCAAATTAAGCATGCGGAAGTTTTTGCAGGCAATAAATGTTTATATGGTAGTCAGAGACCCCTCCCCTCTCTAAAAAGGGAGGCTCCCATACAAATGAAACAGAATTTTCTGCATATCTCAAGAACTAATCAAGCAAATGGAACCAAATTTTGCATGTGGGGTATGCTGGAGACAATTTTTTTTCTATGGTGGTTTGAGACCCCCCCCCTCATAGGAGGGTGCTGTCATGAAGCACAAATTTCTGCATAACTCTAGATCTAATAAAGCAAATGGAACCAAATTTGGCATGCGGGGATTTTAAAGGCAATGATTGTTTCTACGATAGTATGAGACCCCTCCTCTCTCTCTGGGATGGGGGGGGGGGGGTTGTCATATAAATGAAACAAAAGTTTCTATATATCTCGAGAACTAATCAAATGGAACCAAATTTGGCATGTTAGAGATTTTTGAAGGCTAGAAATATTTCTAAGGTGACTCTTCATCCCTCCGCCCTCTGTAAGAGAGGGGCTCTCATACAAATGAAACACACATTTGTGCATAACTCGAGAACTAATCAAGCATATGGAACCAAATTTGACATCTGAAGGTTTTTGGAGGACCGAAATGTATCTATAGAGGTTTGAGACTCCTCTGTCATCTGGAATGGGCCAAAGGGGGGGGGGGGGGCTTCCATACAAATGAAACACAAATTTCTGAATAACTCGAGAACTTATCAAGTTAATGGAACCAAACTTGGCGTGTGGAGTTTTTCGAAGGCAAGAAATGTTTCTATTGTGGTTTGAGACTCCTCCGCTCACTGAAAGAGGTGTCTCTAATATTTATGAAACACGAATTTTTGCATAACTCAAGAACAAATCAAGCAAATGGAACCAAATTTGGCAAATGGAGGTTTTTGAAGGAAACAAATGTTTCTAAGGTGGTTTGAGACCCATCTGCCTTCCGAAAAGAGAGACTTTCATAAAAATGAAACATAATTTTTAGCATAACTCGAGAGCCAATGAAGCAAATGAAACCAAATTTGGCATGTTGAGGTTTTGGGAGGCAAGAAATATTTCTATGGAAGTTCAATACCCCTCCGCATTTTGAAAGGGGGGGGGGGCTCCCATACAAATAAAAAGCAAATTTCTGCATAACTGGAGAACTAATCAAGTAAATCAAACCACTTTTAGCATATGGAGGTTATTGGAGGCTAGATTTCTATATGCATAAAAATGAATTTCTGTCTGTCTGTTTGTTTGTCAGACCCTTATAGACTCGGAAAGTTCTGAACCGACCAATGTGAAAATTTATATGAAGGGGTTTTTGGGGCTGGAGAAGGTTCTTATGATTGTTTGAGACCCCTACTCTCTCAGGAAGGGAGGCTCTCATACAAATGAGACACAAATTACTTCATAACTCGAGAACTAAACAAGCAAATCGAATCAAATTTGGCATGTGGGGGGTTTTGAAGGTAAAAAAAAACCATAAAGATGCCAGTTATATTAAATTTCCCTTCATTTAGTAGCAAGCGTAGCAGCGCACGCACCGGACGCAGCTATTATATGTATAACAATGAATTTCTGTCTGTCTGAACCTTATAGAATCGAAAACTACTGAACCGATCGGCGTGAAATTTTGCGTGGAGGGGTTTTTGGGGTCGTAGAAGGTTCTTATGATAGTCTGGAACCCCTCCCATATCTGGAAGGGGGGGGGGGGCTCCCATACAAATGAAACACACATTTCTGCATAACTCGAGAACTAATCAAGCAAAGGAAACCAAATTTAGCATGTGGGAGTTTTTGGAGACAAGATATGTTTCTATGGTTTCTTGAGACCCCGCCACCCTCTGGAAAGGGGGGCTCCCACACAAATGAAACACAAATTTCAACCAAACATGAGAACTATCCCTACTGCCATGGAAATTTGTATGCAGGGGTTTATGGTTTGGAAAAGTATCCTATGATAGTTCGAGACCCCTCCCGCTTATCGAAAAGGGGGCTCCCATGCAAATGAAAAACAAATTCCTGCATAACTCGAGAACTAATCATGCAAATGGAACCAAATTTGGTATAGGCGAGTTTTTGAAGGCAAGAAATGTTTTTATTGTAGTTTGAAGCCCCTCCTCTCTCTCTGAAAAGCGGGGGTCCCCATACAAATGAAACACAAATTTCAAACAAACATGAGAACTATGCCTACTGCTATGCAAATTTGTATGCAGTATGGCCGGAAAATTTGTATGCAGTATGTCCGGATTTTTTATGCTGGGATTTTTGGAGTCGGTGAAGGTCCTCATGATGATTCGAGACTCCTCCCTCATCTGGAAGGGGGTGCACCCACACCAATGAAACACAAATTGCCACATCACTCGAAAACTAATCAAGCAAATGGAACCAACTTTGGCATGTGGGGAGTTTTAGACAAGATTTTTTTCTAAGGTGGTTTGAGACCTCATCTCTCTGGTGGGAGGGGGTGGGGGGGTGGCTCTCAAACAAACTCTCAAACAGAAATTGGAAACCAACATGAGAATTATCCATGCAACTTGAACTCAAAATGTATATTTCTAGGGTAAGAAGCATGTACTGATAGAAGTTTGACCCCTGCTTAGCCAAGAATGGGGGATGCTTGAGTTACTCTCAGTGCTACATTATGCACAAGAAGTTGATCAAAGGTTATGCAAGGGAAAATTACATTCAAACTGACAGGATACGGCTTCGTATGATGATACATTTTTTTGTCAATGAAATGCTTCTACGCAGAAAGAAAGACCTATAGAAACTACCGATCCAAAAGTTTAATTAAAAACATAAATCTATGTTTTTTTTCAGAAATTACATTATTAAACGAAAATATTTTAACCAGATGCATTCACAAAAACAACATAAATGAGCAGGTTCTATTAAATTTTCATTCATTTTGTTGCATGCGTAGCAAGGCTCGCACCGGGTTCAGCTAGTTTTTAATAAAAACAAGAAGTAATTATCTTTTTATTTATAAAAAATCATTGAAAATTGATCAAGTGGTTCAGAAGTTATGATTTGTTTTAAATAAAAAATTTCGAAAAATGTCGATTTTTCTGGTAACCTTATTTCGAACATGGTCACCCTTATAAAAAAATAGAAAAATACGGGTCTTATAATTTTCAATGAAGAACATACCAAGCGATTTTGAGAAAAATCGGACAACTTTTTTTTCAACTCTATTCTTTTCCCGTGGAATCGCTGATTGTTATTATTATTTCTTTTTGACACTTTACCACTGCTTTGGCATTTGTGTCAATTTTTTTTGTAAATTTACAACTAAATAATTTTGTATAAATTGATTTCTTTTATGAACTTATTTACTGCTATTTCTCTAGTATTATCGTTGCTAGGTATTTCTGCAAGAGTTCCTATGATCCTGCAATTTCTTTGAGCGCCTGTGAATCCTATACAGTCCATTAAAATGTGCTTCACTGTGAGATGCATTACGCAGATTGTGCAAGTTGGTTTATTATTGTTTTCCAATAGGTACGAATGAGTCAGAGGGGTTGTCCGTTTCGTAACCTTGTCAGAATTCGTTGATCAGAAGCATTAATTCTGTCACAAAACTCGACTACACTAGGTTTTATTTGTCGTAACATGTGACAGTTATGTACATGTGACAGTTTCCAGTTGTTTTCCCATGCGCACCATATTCGGCTTTTAACATATCGCATGGCATCCTGCGCCGGGACAGCTATACCGATTGGTGCTTCATTTGCTAGTTTATCCGCTTCTTCATTTCCATGAATTCCCGTGTGTCCTGGAACCCAGCGGAAAACTATTCTTTTTTTTCTGAACATCACGTTTTACAGCCTGACCCTTGCGCTGAACTGGCCGGCTTGACGTGCCGCAAGGGCTCGGTAGGGATTCCAGGACCCGAAGCTAAGAGTCAGTTCCATTGTGGTTATATCACATCAATTATTTTTTCTAATATAGCAGCAGCACATCGATATTGTAGATATACTTTTCTTTGTAATTTCAGGTCATCCAAGGAACTCCTAAGTATTTTTAAATAATTTTAAATATATTTTGCTTTTTTCTCGATGGTTATGATAATTTATCTAAGGTTAGTAGTGCATGAGCGGGCCCGTCTACAATTGCAGCAGGATCACAATCTGTAGATATGTGAATACAATTGAAATTGGTATTATCATTTAAGACTATAACATCCTTTCGCTATTTTATCTATATTCTATGGAATTTTCACTGAAAAAAAATGTAGAAAGCATTATGTACGACAAATTTTTCTCAAAAAAGCATTTCCCTTATTCACCAAAACTATATAATTTATAATCATTGCTTTCCTGTTTCCCATTATCATTTGTAGATCTAGACCAATAAGAGTTATTGGATTTTGTTTTTTTTTTTTGTCTGGTTTTACTTAATCTACGTTTTTGGCAATATTCAATCTGATATAAAATTTATTTCTCCTAATTGTTTGCTGTTTTCAGCTTTCCAAGACTATTAGGATATCAAAACATATCTAATATTTTTTCAGTTACAAACCAGTGGATAACAGATATATATTATACTTACGCTTATTATGTTATTTGACTCTAACTGTGAAAAAAAAATTCTCAATATATATTAATTTTATCGAAGCTGCAACAGCGGAAGTCTTTCGATGACCAGCTAAGCTACGGATATATAGTTATGATACAACACGCACCAGAACCAACAGCCAGTCAGCAGGAAACCATGGCCTGGCAACCGAACATGCACCGTCAGCATAACCCCTGGACTTCAGACACCAGCAACCGATGCCACTCGGTAACCAATCAAGCACCATCAGCAGAATTCCTGAACTTCAGACCCGATCAGCCGATGTCACTGTTGTTCCAAATAGGCAGGCACATAAAATAGCATAGTTAGCATAACGTAGGTTATAAATAGGGATTAATATTAATTATTTGGGCAGTTCTTAGTTAGAAGTGATCGATGTAACAGTAGTGATCGTGAAATAAATCTTTTTTTTTATGTTCCAGTGCGACTTGGATTCATAATTATATATTCTACTACAGTTTACTGGCTTGCTCGTATTTTTATTTTATATTTTAACGTCAGATTTGTATTTTATGTTATGATATTAAATGATATGATATTATTGCATTTAAATTCATTTGATAAAAATTGCTATAGTACCTGTGAGACTCACTACAAAAAGTTTTTGTGATTCAAGGAAACGGAACAGCACTTCGAAATTTTTGGTTTACTATTCTTCATATGCTATATAATTTCTGATCATACATGGATATTCCAAGTATTGTAAAATATGTTTGAATCAATTTTTTTTTCTCATAGCTACTATATTGTTTTAACTTTCAGGCTTAAAAATGGAATTGTTACTATCATTCTTACATTTACTATATTAAATATCATTATAATAATCATTCACTATATTTTTTATCAGTTTAATATTCACTATATTTTATATATTACTACATGACATTGAATATGTATTGGGCAGGGAGGGAGCATCAGGGTATCATTCAAGCTGGAATTGGACAATGGAGTGGTATGACAACCGGAGTCTAGGAGGGAATAAACAATATCATTTTCTTATCCTACCGATTCGACTGTGATGTTGCGAATTCTACTCCAACAGTTTCAGTGAGAGTGACGCGCCCTTCTTAACAAGCCATCCCGTAGAAAGCTTAATGAGTATTGCGAGTTGGGTTATTCGATTTGTTGGATCGTATCGTTGGAAGGAGAATCTTATGTTCCCGCGGGTTTCGCGTAAGTGTTTCTGCTTACGGGTCCGCCCCACCGTTTTTGGCCCTTCATACAGCGTTACTGTGAATGCAACCCGGTAACTCAATTAGATCTTGCAATTAAGTGGAGCTGCATACATGACAAGGTCGTAGAAGGGATGGTGGCTACCTTACATACATACATACATACATACAACATCACGTTTTACAGCCTGAATCCATGATGAGTTTATTGTCATTTTCGGATAGCGTCTAGGCAACTAGCCGAATCGGTTAATATGATAATAGGTTCGTTAAGGGGTGTTTCTTCTGCTTGTTTCAAGGCAAATGCTTCCGCTGAAAAAACGCTACAAATTCCAAGCAGACCAGACCTGGAGCTTGAAGGTATCGGACACTATTCCTGCACCCACTTTATCAAGGTCTTTGGAGCCACCAGTGTAGATTATGTTGTATTGCTGTGTTTGTTTTTTATTTATTTATTTATTTTACGTCGGCCTATTTCCTCACATGGTGACATTCGCCAACGCCAGGGAGACGACTCTACCACCTGGACCCTACCTAACGACTCATGACTATGAGCCGGGACCAACGGCTTTAGTTCCCTTCCGAAGGAAGACGTGACCAGATTTTTTCGCCTCAGAAAAACCACCGACGTCGACTGGGATTGAACCCAGACCCACTGGGGGGCCAGTAGCAGTCACGTTCACCACTACAACACCGACGCCGGAACTTCTGCTGTGTACTTAGTGGTCATAAGCTCGATGAATCTGGGGCCTACTATCTTGCTGGCAGTACCTTCTCTTGCATAGCATAGCATAGCATAGCATTTTCCGATCATACACAATCCTGGGTTGGTTGTTGTAGAGACGATGGAAGCGCCAGAAGAGCTGCCTTGGGTGTGACAGGCTCTTCATCCATCGATCTTTTTGTGCAACATCTGGCCAGGTCCTTATGACCAGCAAGGGATGGGAAGGGAGTGTTGATTAGGTGTCTACTTAAGCAGATGCTGAGAACTCATGCTACCTTCATAGACATCTGGAGTTGGAAGTTGGATGGGATTGTGCGGGAGGCTTTCCTTGGCGAGAAAGCATATGTGTATCAGTTCTTCCCTCTTCTGAATAATAATTCGAGTCTTCGAGGAAAACGTTGGCACTAAAACTACACACTTAGAAATTATGAATTTTACACGAGACGTAATTCATGTTTGTCAAAAGTTGTAGAACGTAAAGAACGATTTCATGTAAAATTATCTCTCTTGAAACTGACTAATACGCAATTCGACGAAAGATGTGTTCGATTGAATTTATTTTCTCATCTCTTTGAACTCATTCTTATGTGCTAAAGGACGCTTGCATGTGTCGGTCTCAAGAGACAGAAATTTACATGACATTTTGGTAGTGTGTAACACTTGCTTGCACTTCAGGTTCAACAGCTAATTAATGTTGGAATAAGTATAACTAGCAAACAGAGTATAATTTGGAAATTTTACAGAGCACAAATAAAACGATACGTCAAACTCGTAGCGCTGCCTACTCCAACTTTTCTATCTTGCTGGCAGTACCTGCTCTAATGTTATTTTTTAAAGTGTCGTCAATGTGAATCGTTAAAGCATACCATTTTCGGTTGGTTAGCCTGCTAATGGTGCTGATGGTTGGAATTGACAGTCCTGTAGCCTCTTGGAATTGTAATCTGACACGTTTAACTATAGGGAGATGTGATGCTAAATTTTCTTTTCATCAGACGTATTGCTAAACTGACAATACGTTGCACAGTGGGAAAAACGGACCCAAATTCCCACAGACGAGACGCCGCTGGATTGGCTGCTTGAAATGTAAAATTTCTTATGGGAAATTTGCCAAAAAAATGAATGGTGCCATCTTCAGCCTGCGCCGAGCCCATGAAATGGTCCATTTTACCCCATTTACCCCTAAAAATGTGTCTTTTTGAGTTGGCATCAATGTTACTACAATCGCCGCTGAATGGTTTACCAGGATAGAATCCGATTTCATATTAAAAACTCTGGGGAGTCGAATGGTGCAAGTTTGATTCAGTTTCGAGCTCGGAAAGTGGCTTATTTTGCTAAATTTCCCCATTAATTTGAGATTTTCTTGTTCATACCCTTTCAGCTACAATCGCTGCCAAAGTTTTTAGCTGAAAACAGCGAATGAAACAAGGCTGCTCCGAAGTCTTAAAATGGCCAAAACCAATATAGAACTATGAAAAAAGTATATGCGCTTTTCATTAATACTTAGAGGTTGTATGTGAAAATAATTAAAACGTACTCTTTATATTTAAGATGCTATAAACTATTTTGCAAGAAACACGGGGTGCCCTGGAAACTTCTGTAACTAAACGAAAATAACACCATTCGATTCCTTAGATTTTTTCACGTAAGATAGGCTGTTTGTAGCCAAAAATTTTGGCAGCGATTGTAGATGAAAAGGTACGAACAAGAAAATCTCAAATTAATGGGGAAATTGGGCAAAATAAGCCACTTTCCGAGCTCGAAACTGAATGAAACTTGCATCATTCGATTCCCCAGAGTTTTTAATATGAAATCGGATTCTATCCTGGCAAACCATTTAGCGGCGATTGTACTAACATTGATGCCAACTCAAAAAGACACATTTTTAGGGGTAAATGGGGTAAAATGGACCATTTCATGGGCTCGGCGCAGGCTGAAGATGGCACCATTCATTTTTTTGACAAATTTCCCATAAGAAATGATATATTTCAAGCAGCCAATCCAGCGGCGTCTCGTCTGTGGGAATTTGGGTCCGTTTTTTCCCACTGTGCGTTGAGTTATTTTTCTGGTGAAAAGGTATACTGTTTGATTCCACCAAAAAATAGTTATAGGGCTAGTACGGAAGGCCCCTTAAGCTTGGCGAATAAATTCGTTGTAAGTTGGAGGTAAAGTGCGTTCCCAGGCGTCCAAACTTCGACTGGTTAATCCAATTCCATGTGTTAACTTAGATACCACAAGAGCTTCGCCAACAGTACAATGCTTCATTCGGCTACTCCTCGCTAGGCGGCATCCCAATAGACGTAGAATGTTTAGTCGTTGAGTGCAGCAAAGTGCTGTAGGAAGTTAAGTTTCGAGTCTAACAGTACACCAAGTATTTTCAACTTTCGAACTCGAGGAATTGGAGTGCCGTTGGCCTTGATGATACGGCCTCGCTTGCGATGGGTAGATACACAGATGTGAAGGAGTTAAGATTTTGTGGGGGCTATGGTGAATCCTACGCTTGCAGTCAAAATTGTTACTGCGTTCACTGCACTTCTAAGCGTTTGACGTACTTCACCAGAATGTTTTCATTTTGCAATGAGGAGCACGTCATCAGCGTAGACCAAGATATGGACATCTGGAGGGATTTTTCCGAAGATTGGTTGCATTGCAACTAGGAATAATATAACAGCTGAGATGGATCCCTGTGAGACTCCATTTTCTACTACGCGAATGGTAGATATCTGCCAATTTGCTGCAACACGAAGAGATCTATTGCTTAGAAAGCTGGTTATCATATTCAGCATTCGACCGCGTATTCTCAATTTTTCTAATGTTTTGAGGATTTCAGGTCGCCAGGTCGTGTCATATGCTTTAGATATGTCTAGTGAGATTAATTCAGCATGTTGGTGTGCCTCCAGATCCAGCAATGCTTCTAATTGGGCCAATTGTAAGTCAGTTCCTTTGTCTGGACGAAAGGCATATTGACGAGGATCAAGCTTTCCAGTGTGTGACTCTGTGAAAATTTACTAAAAAACAAACTACGAATCAGCATGTAAATCATGGGAGCTGCTCATTTTTTCTGAGGCATAACATATATTGAAAAGGAAGTGAAATATAATTGAATATGTATATAATTATTCTGTTTCGTTTCAGGTTTTTGGTCACGTTTGTGGATTACCGAGCAGGAAGACGCAGATTTTCACAGCTGTTTTGCATCACGGTCTCGCAAGGTCCGCAGATCATCATCATGTTAGTTCTGTTCAGCTTCGTCTAAACCATTATGTTTCGAAACAGAGATCTTGAAAATATAGTATTATTGTCACGCTTGGAACAGATGACTATTCATCGGACTAGGACCTCGATCTGTAGTCGGGTCCTAGTGTCGGGTCCTAGGTCATCAGAATTTAGTTTACGGACTGTTAAAATTTGATTCTCGAAATTCAATCCTATCAGGAACGTTGCTAAGTAAGCTTCTAGCTTTGCAATTTCAATGTACTTGGTTTTTCGTCAATTCGAGTGTACAAGCGCAGGGTGAATCAGCGATGTTATCAGTGTTCTAGTGATTCTCGTTTCATTTAAACGGAATTTTACGTTGAATTGGACACAAACATCATATTAGTAAGATTTGACTGCCTACGGTGGTTAGCACAAACTAAAATTTTAAATAATTGTTTGGTGAATCAAGCAGTTAAGTTCAACTGATATCCGATTGAATTAACCATCATGTTGGTTTTCTCATTATGACAGCTACGAAAATAAACAGACGTGTTAGATAATTCAATCATCATCAACTAAATTTGAGTATGATTTAAACTGAAGGGCTGTTTGAAAAACACGACGATAACGCTTGAAACAACAAACATTTCCCTTTACAATCACTTACATTTCTTCTGTAATTTCAAAAATATTTATTTGAATAAAATGCTAACAAACTTTAGAAAAGTGCACACCCAATAGGTTTTTGAGACTTCTTGAGAGTCTAAGAATAATCTATATACGTAATTGCAGACCTATTTGCAGGTTTTCTTTTATGTGAATTTATTTTATTGCAACATTTTTAATTAATGTTTTATATAATGATGAAATGAATGTCTTATATAATGATGAAATTCCGATGAATTTGCTATGGAAATATCGGCGAAAATACATCACGTTTGTGTATTGTCGATTGACAATGTAAAAACATGCAGCGGGACCAGGTGATGGGAAATGAAATAATCCGTAAAATAGTTTGTTTTAAACTAAATTTTTGAGTTTTTTTCTCCAACCTAAATATCAGTTCGACTTCACCCCTGCTTTGGTTGAATAAATCAAAAAATTTTTTTGTTTTCCCTGAACCAACGCAACCTGTGTAATTGGTAATAACAACGTGATGTGATGTGATGTGATAGAAAGCCACCACCAGTGCAGGGCTTGCCATGGCCTACAGTTCCTCCTAATGGCAAGATCAAACTGTACATATCTGTAATCCTCACTATTCCGTTGTATGAAGGGCCAAAAACGGGGGTGTGGACACGTAAGCAGAAGCACTTACATAAAACCCAAGGCAAGTATAGAGAATCTCCTTCGAACAAAACGTTCTTATTACAGGAAATGAACAATAAGCAATACACATTAGGATTTCCGTCTGGTGGTTTGTTAAAAATAGGGTTAGCAAACTCACGGTCGACTGTCGGAAGATAATTAGACCTTCGCTGATCTCGATCTGACGATTTCCATCAAGGAAGGCATAATAGTCATCCATGACTTGGACCAGATTACCACGAAGCCCTCCATGCAGCCTACACTTCGTCTGGCACCATGTATTCCCCCCTTACCCATTTTTAAAGAATGTATGTATGTGATGTACGTAATAGAATATAATTTATGTATTAGCAAAATATATCTGACATCTACTGGATAACTACTGCAAAATAAAAATTGAATGTGTATTAATATCTTCATAGTCCTGGAAAAGCTGAAAAGTAGAGTATCTAGATAAGTCTTTTCAACAGAGATAACATGTCAATGGAAAGATGTTTGATTTGTTTTATTGTTTTGAGAATCATCAGACTTTTCTATAGGCCGAAAAAGCAGTTTTAGTGATCGAAGAGCCTAGTCCGGTGATGTCTGAAATAAATGGAACATCTAATCATAATACCACATATTAAATATATGCAAGCCCATACTGCTTATAATCAGATGCCAGTATCTGAGGAATCTTAGTTGAAGTTCAGATATAGAATTGTAACAAAAATTATGCTGAAATGCTGAAAAACAGATTGAGCATTACCAGCATTAAATTTTTATGCTGCTCCAAACTCTGAAATGCAAAAGTAATTTAAAATGCAAAGATGTCCCAAAGTGTGCTGAAATCAATAATCAAATGAGAATGGTGAATATACCTTGCTTAAACAAACGCAGCCACTCACTTCCCTATTGACAAGTTGACAACATTGTCCAGGCTACGCCAACCAGCTTCTCCATAATGAAATGCTGAAAGAATATTTAGATAACTTCAGAAGAAAATTTAATTAATGTGATATAACCATATTGGAACTGATTCTTAGCTCCGGGTCTTGACAGAGAATCCCTACTGAGCCCTTGTGGCACGTCAAGTTGGCCAATTCAGCGCAAAGGCCTACCACATATTTCGTAATTTTCATAAACCTTAATGTAATTTTATGCGTTCTGATGAAAATAACACAATGTTGTAAAGAAGTACTAAATAATGCACATGTAATAATGAAATGTAGCTATTTACCTCTTCCGCTGCGATTTTAGGTGATTGAAACTCTAAAATGGCGAGAATTCCAACGTGATATAATGAAAACAAGTTGATCACCTGGCAGCCAAGCAAAATAGAAAAGAAAATTAAGGCAAACAATAATGCGAAATAAATTTCATATGCGTATGATTACTGCCCAAGAACGGAAACTCAATAAATCCAAAATTAAAAATAAGATACATAAAATAGAGTCAGGAAATTATGTTATAACTCCTGTTCCCAACTAGGCCCATAAATCATTCTCTTTGTCTGGGAAATAGAAAATGTAGGATCATAAACAATGTAAGTTCTTGAATTAATTATTTTGAACGAACAATTTTTTTCGTAGAACTTGTATACAATTATTTCTAAAAAACGTAAAAAAGCTTCCTATCTTTTCAAATACATAAAGTGAGTGAGGTGGGCCAAAACTTACAGCGATGCAAATGCGAAGCTACAAATTGCATAAAATTTGTTGTGAGGGGCTGTAATAATACAAAATGATAATAACAATTATATATGTAATGTCTGTGTGTCCGTAGATCCTACTGCAATTGTAGACGGATTTGCACTATCATAGCCACGAGGGTAGAAAGCAATTAAAAATTACTATACAATACTTGGGAATTTCATGGATGATCTGAAATTTTACACCGAACAAAAAACGCTTCCATTTTTATGAAGGGGTAAAATTTCAGCATGCTACCTTACCGGGGTCACGCTGCCTACATTGCCTCGGTGTGGCTGCCACCTAATGTATAGTTCTTACTCAACTGCTGGATGCCAGGGCAGACGCTGTTTGATTCGCACCTCTTTGGTGAACAGACGTTCGGCACGCACCTCTTCAATCTAGCTGAAGTCCGAAGGACAACAGTGCCCAGGCTGAACTACCAGCTAAGTACGCAACCCTTAGCTGGCGGTCTTTGTCACCTCTTGACTCGTGGAAGCCCTCTAAATTTAAAATTTAAATTTGAATAAAAGCCGTTCCAATTGGTACAATAACTCGACCCTGGATGAATGAAGCAACCCAGCAATGAGAAAACGTGAAATCTACGGTGAAATCAGAAACAGCGAAATCAGCGACGGAATTAATGGCGGCATCTGCAAAGCAACAGCAGACATCGAGCAGTTAGACAAACAATTTGATTAACTAAATTATCCCAACGTGAAAAAAGTAGTTAACAAAAACCAACATTAGTTATCTCAATTTTATTACTCGTCTCTAAAAATACAATTTTGAATTGGTTTTCTAAATTCTAGACTCTAAATTTGAATTCTTGCTTGCATCAAAACGAAAGTTTTAGGTTGAAATTTCGTCGGGTCTTTAAGTAGACTTTCTGCTAGTACTTTAAACCGATCCTGAGATTGATGAGAGGTGAGTCAGCTTGGTAGACTATTCAAGAAGACCACACCGAAACTTCATTAGTTACACCAAGGAAAAGCTGTACCATCTAACACTCTTGGATTTCAAGGTGTTTTTTTCTCCGTACTTGCTTCCAGTTTCATCAATGTTCGACAAGATTTCGCATACTTACGCTAATTTAAATTCCGACCAAAAATACCTGTTCGGATCATTTGGTCCCTTGTTTAATAAATAAGCGAAATCCTATGTCGTTAGTGGTTCTTTCTTCAAACTTGAATCAAACATCAGTCCCGATCAACCATAACGACAAAGTGGCAGCGCTCTTTGCCCCACTCGTTGATATATTTTATTACTCTTTTTAATCCTTTAACTTTCAACTAGATTATATCAATCAGTATTTGCCCTGATCCCTGATCCCTCCGCCCACTCTCGGCTGATGTTCCCCATTGGCGCTGACGACAACCCGTCAGCCCCGTGCGGCCCCGTCTCGCAACGGTACGGTGTGACGGTGTAAACAAATGATCCCCTGACATGCTAGCTCGGGAAGTTTCTCCACTCCTGGTCCCGTAACCGAGAGCCTTTGTTTCACTGCCAGGTCAGAGAACGGGGACTGTTGAAAAGCAAAACTTTGTTCACGATCAAAGTTAAAGGAGTTGAGTGAAAAAAAAACTCATGCACATCACCATAAATTTGTCTGCACCACCGCCGCCATCCTGCTGGAAATTAGTGGTCTTCGGGTGCAGGTTCTGAAAAGGCATTTGATAATTGTTTTGATTTGTGCTGGATTGTCACAGGACTCGCGCGCTCACCGACCAACAAGCGACATATTTATGGTACCAACCAATAAATCGAGCAAGTGGAAAAAAGTTTTCTTTCACCGCCCACCCGCAGCCAATTTACGGTAATATGCACATGGGTTTTCATTTCAGCTGTTTGGAAATAGACCAAAACTGGCAGTGTGGTGCCCTTTGCTGACTCACCGACCGCCGCTGTGCGCTAGAGCTTATTGTTTCCATATTGGACGACCTGCGATGATGAATGTGGCTTCTGATTCTTCACTTTTCACCAAATGTTCCCTTCGACCCCGATAGGCGAAGCGAAGGAAAACTTGGCACGAACAAGCACTTGACTTGGGGCATTGAATTTCCATACTGGATTTGTGCGGGGTGTTTCGCAGTCTTTGGAGTTTTGTTTTGAATTGCTTCAAGTCGGCAAAGGTTTGACTTTTGAGAACAACATTTTTAGACTAACGATTACAAAGCAATGACACGAAATACAAACCATTTCTGCAGCCGCCAACGATGATGGATTGTCGTTTCCATGTGTTGGCAATAAATCAAATCCATCACTCGGTTGAAGCACGAATAGCTCAGATTCACACTTTATTTTGAGGACACATTTCGATTATTTCTACAAGGCACCAGGTACCAAGAGCACACAAAGAAAACCATTGATTTTTCGATTGCTTTGCTACAATCTCTAACCGGAGATCAATCAGCCACAAATCGAAGATTAACATGTTTTCATGAGCTTCAGCCCAAATCAAAACTTCACGAACTTTGATGGATGTGAAAGTGAGCATGCCCTTTAAGACTCTATTTCACACAGAGAGAAAAAAAAATCGATCGCTGAACCACGACCGGGCGTCGACACCGTTGTTCTCTCTTAAAAGCCCGATCTTGACAAGTTGATAATTGGCCAATCTCGCGCCACGCTACGTCGCGCCATAGCCAAATACGACGCATCACTCTATCGATCCCGGATTGGGCACTGTCAGTTTTCTTCTTTTCTTTGCATCATCGACACGGCGCGCGCATGTCTCGTCAACTTTCAACCTCCGATCGGATCAGTACCAGACTTTGAATCAAACGTCTTGATTTGTAAAGAATGATCAATTGCTGTCCGACTGTACGGCTCTCCGATATTGGTATGATTTTCACGTAACATTTGAACGAGATGATGTCTATTTTAAAGAGGCAATCTGCAAACTGCCTCAACGCGGGGCAACAGTTTATGTTTGTATTGAGTCTATTGGGATCAGTGATCTGATCAGTCGATTTCGATTCAATTTTGTTTGTTTATTTGTACGACTTGAAACAACAAAACTGTTTTTGTTGGTTGCATTTGTTATAACATTAGATAATTTCTGTTTGTGGTTGATTACATTGATTTTTATCCCACCCATAACTAGAAAAGATCTGTAGAAAAGAGAATTAATAATAAAGTACATTATTGGGTTAAACATTTAGTAACAGAGTGCAACACTAACCATATAACCAAAACAGTCGTTGCAAGTACAAGAGTTAGTGAATCTAAAATATGTTATTTGTTATTGTGAGTGTAAGATTCTATCGAATGCTGAATTTCAAGTTCACTAATACTACTTCTATAGAATATACCCATACTTTCATCTGAATTCGAAAAGCAAGATGATCATCTGCAAGGATCGTTGTTAACTCAACAAAGCAACGAAATGGGACGCAGCTGGGGGACGTTGGGCAGGTAAACCGACTTGGGTACCACATCGATATTCAGCCATTCCATCTCCTCCATCGATCGCTTCAAGTAGTGGGCCAACGCCAGATCCGGCCAGAACCGGCCAGAACACCGCGTCTTTGCCTGATGGTATTTCTTGATGAGCGGAAGAAGAGTGGCTTTGACATCCCCTGCTCGCTGACTGTCAGCCACAGCAGCACCTTCTTGGGAAACTTGGTGTGTTAAATGAACTTCACCTCGGAGCTCACTTCCTTCGTTGGGGAAGTAAAATACGAAGTGCCCTGCCAGTCGTTGCATTCCAGAGAGAGATAGGTCTCGTCGTCCATCACCACCGCCACTTTTCCCTCGGTCTTCCTCTTCAACATCCTTTGGAACTTCTTGTCGCTCAGGGTCGTCGGTCGTCTGGGACCGGGCTTTCTTTCGATGCTCTGATTGTTGTCTAATAGTGCAAAGATGTTGTAGATGCTGAAACGGGCGTATCCGGCGTCCACAAAGTGCCACACGATATCCGTTTTCGACGCGGCGGGATGCCGTTTTTTGAACGCGCACACTTCTGAACGGTGTTGCTTCACTGTTTTTGCCATCACGGTTAGAGTTCGACTGATAGAGACTGATTTACCCGGTTACAATCGAAATTGGTATGGGCAAGTGATTACTACCGTAGTAATCTTGAATCACATTCCATGTGCAATCTAACGGTTATGAAATCGAACAATGTGTAAGGTGTAATCTACTGCCAATTGAGCATGAGTCAGCCAAATGTGTTACTTCTCCATTGTTGTGCACTGTCATTTTGAAATTGACTCAGAGGTCATGTATAAAGAAGACCGGTCCGGTTGGAGGAAAATTCACTGTTTCGAAGAAGTAGTACTTTTTGATTCTCTAAAGTAGTCCTCTTCCAGAGGTGTGGTGTAGTTCACCTCCCCGCGGTGCACCGTGGAAACGTATATTTAACGGCTAAACGAACTTCGGACGGAGTAAGACCTCAATTACGGAAACTGGAAGATTTACGGAATCTTCCCATGATACCACGATTTCGGGCTAGCACCTATGTCGTCCTGAATACTGTTGGGTTACTTACAAAAAAATGGCATGGTTTCATGCGGCATAGACTGTCTCCGTCCCACTAAAACCCTAGCAGGCCTTCAGTACATTCCATTCTCCACCGACTGGTTTTGCTAACCGGGTGAAGTAGACTCAGATGCCCATCCTGACCTACGCGGATCAGGCTCTGAACGCGGTGTCCCCATGAAGGCCTGCGTCAACCCTAGCATGGCCTCCCTGCTTGCATTCAAGCTTGCGTAGATAACCATTGGATCACTATGGCGACTTCTTCACGTGGGCATGGATAGCGGATGAAGGGGGACCCAACAGCATGGAGCCGCAAGCTCCCAATGAAACGATTCAGTGAGGGAAGGTGGACCCGTTCGCCAAAAGAGGCTTAGTAAGGCTTAGCCCCACCTGGCAGGAAAGCAGTATCCGGTGGCGCATCCGATACGTTCGGAAGCGCGACAGCCTCGGAAGCAGGGGTCTCCGGTAAAAACGGAGAGGCCATTGATAGGCCTGGGCTCATGTGGGCCATGGATAGAAAGCTCCATACTCTTCCTAAAGTGTTGGTAGTCGTAGAACAGCTGAATGCGATAATCTACTTTACGTTGCCTCGCAGCAATATCAGCAAGGGCCTCAAAAATAGCTTGTTGCAGCTTCGTAAGTCCGTTCCGGCGGCATGTTGTGAGAGAGACGAACTGGAAGCTAAGCTCCCAGCCGACCAAAGCGGAAAGGCCAGGGAATCCGCCTGTAAGTATACGGAGACGGATGCACGAGATCACGCCTCACCTACCGTGGTGGCAGCGACATCAAAGCATGCAAGGCAATCGCCCGGGGAAACAGCACCCGGTGGCTCAAAGAAGCGGCCGGCGTTCGACGGCAGCATGGGTCCAAAGACGCATCTAAGTATGGTGTCGGGATTGGAGGGTCGTACCGTTACCAAGGGTGGCAGCGAAGGTAATGGTGGCAAAGGCGACAAAGTCGCCAATAGCGCCAACATAACCTCGGTGGTGCGCGAAGTACCATGCGCTAAGGGTGGCCTAGGAGGTAAGGCCAGTCCCAGTAACGAACGGGACAACAAGAAGAAAACGAGCAACGACCCCTGCAGAGGTAGGTCCTTGGTCCTTGAGCTCAAGAAGGCTACTAAGCTGAAGGGCCCTGCGTAAAAAAGCTGGCCGAACAGGCCTTAGGAGTGGGAGTGGAGGTACGTAAAAACTTGGACGAGATCACGGAGGTTGGCGAAATCTCCATGGCCACTTGGGATTCAAGTGGCAACAATATGGCTGCCAATTGCCGCCACAGACTTGGCTCCAAACGTGACAAAACTCAAAGTGGAGTGGTCCTTTTGCTCACTGAGCCTGCACCAGCCACCATAAACGTGCTTTAAGTGTCTCGAGAGCGGGCATATGTCGTGGGAATGTAAGCGATCTATGCCAGAGATGCAAAGAAAAAGGTCACAAGGCCGGGACTGTAACCAAATGCTTGACGTGCTCTGGGAAATAAGACGACAAGGGTAGACCATTGCGGGTAACCCAATTGAATGTAAGCCATTGTGAGGTAGCTCAGCAACTGCTGCATCAGGCAGCAGTTGCC
Source organism: Aedes japonicus (assembly GCA_034211315.2). Classification (NCBI taxonomy): domain Eukaryota; kingdom Metazoa; phylum Arthropoda; class Insecta; order Diptera; family Culicidae; genus Aedes; species Aedes japonicus. The sequence continues at coordinate 49,457 of JASCZW010000603.1, forward strand.
GAGCACCACATCGAGCCAATTAATACCGGCAGCCTCGTCGCTTATTTCAGAGTTATGTCACATTTGGTTACAGCCTGCTGGCCCAGACCCTGCATAGATCGTTATTATTCACCGTTTTATATATTTCGTTAATGCCTATGGCGGCTGGCAGTCAGCGAAAGCCAGCGAACACCACCCTGGAGTTTTGTTCACGTTTGGAGTCAGTTCGTGGCGGCATCATATTATTACATTGTTGCCACTTGGGATTCAAGTGGCAACAATATGGCTGCCAATTGCCGCCACAGACTTGGCTCCAAACGTGACAAAACTCAAAGTGGAGTGGTCCTTTGCTCACTGAGCCTGCACCAGCCACCATAAACGTGCTTTAAGTGTCTCGAGGCGGGCATATGTCGTGGGAATGTAAGCGATCTATGCCAGAGATGCAAAGAAAAAGGTCACAAGGCCGGGACTGTAACCAAATGCTTGACGTGCTCTGGGAAATAAGACGACAAGGGTAGACCATTGCGGGTAACCCAATTGAATGTAAGCCATTGTGAGGTAGCTCAGCAACTGCTGCATCAGGCAGCAACGGCTGCATCGGGCAGTAACTGCTGCATCAGGAGTCAGGAACGGATATCGCAATAATATCCCACCCATACCGCATCCCCGACCCCAGAAACTGGGTCGCGGATAGGTCCATTATGGACGACGGGCAAGTTCCCGGTCCAATGGGTTGTGTCCACCTTAAACGAGGGCTTCGCGATCGCAAAAGTAAACGGAGTGTTCATTTGTAGCTGCTATGTGCCACCAAGATGGTCGATTGACCAGTTTTCACAAATGGTAGATCGGATGACAACGGAGCTAACTGGTCGTAACCCGTTTGGTAGTAGCGGGCAACTGCAACGCCTGGGCGTTGGAGTGAGGCAGCCATCTTACCCACCCCAGTGAGCCAGATTCTGCTTGTGGACCTGGCCAGGCTCAACGTAGGCCTGGTCAATGTAGATACCAAAAGTTCCTACCATAGAAACGGAGCGGAGTCGATCATCGACGTGACGTTCTGCAGTCCTGGCCTGTCGAATAACTGGAAAGGGGAGGATGGCTACACTCATAGCGACCACCTGGCGGTTAGCTATAGTATCATCCACAGCACGTAGAAAGAGAAGCTCGCACTCCGACGTCGTATTTCAATAAAAAAAGTATTCAAAAAGGCACTTGAGCGGGAACAGAGCTTGAGCGTTACCCAAGACTCTTGCGTTTATTAACTCGTAGCATTACTTACACGAGTGTGCGACGTAACCTTGCCCTGAAAGGTCAAACCTAGGGATGGAAGGTCGCCGGCCAATTGGTAGACAGAGACGATCACCGACCTCCGGAGAATCTGCCTCCGAACTAGGAGGAGGACGCAAAGAGCGCGGTCGGCGAGCGCAGTGCGAGTATTATTACACGACACTGTGAAGAATAATTTATGAAGAATTAGAATTAGATTTTATGTGATGATTCATCCAATCTTTGAACTTCTTGTAAGGTATGAGCACAGCAAAATCTAGCCATGATTTATTAGTCACATAATTTTTATTTGTCTATATAAATATTTCACCAATACCGCTAATGCAATGTCATTATGTGTGAAGTTTTTGGCATACGGTTGAAAAAAAAGAGCCAATAGAACAACAAGTGCATGAAATACTTTTGCAGAAAATTGTGAAAAATTCGTCTATGTCGCATCATGACAGAGCAAAATCACTCGGAGTCCCTCATTCAACAGTAAGTAGCATTGTGGAATGCTTCCAGAATCTGTTGATTCTCGATCAAAAACCAGGATCTGGCAGCAAGCGGAACGACAACTTCGAATCCCAGTGGGGTGCAGTGCTTCCGCTGCTTGAGCAACCCGAACCTCTCCATCCGAGATGTGACTTAAAAGGTCAAAACATCTTATTCTGTCGTAAAAAAAAGTGAAGAAAGCGGCAAAATATACAAGCAAAATAAATGATCATTTCAAGACTAAAAAGTTGCGAACTTCTCTAAAAAGTACATGGCGCTTGGCAGGTTATTTGTAGTTGTGGATTTAAGAAAAGAAATCTTCATAACTAGAGACACAATTTACCGTTACTACCATCCAACCAAAAGCACACGAGTTCTGTGTTTTTTTTGGCCTCACTTGCCGTCTTGCCATTATGGTAAAGCGGCCTAGACGTGATATGCAGGAAACAACACAATTATTTTACCGAACGACTGTACTCTTCCGAACACCCCAGAACTTCATCCAATTGAAAAATATTGGACCATTGTGAAGCGGAATCTTATAAAAAAGAAAGGAGAAACAAGATTTTATTAAAAAAGTGGGAAAATAATTCCAGAAAGGTGACTGAGGACACTGTGCAGAACTTTATGGATGGTATCAAACTTGAAGCTAGCGCATACGAATATTACAAGTCCTAATAATAATATTTTGATGTAAATGAGTAATAAATCAACGCTACGTTATGATGTTTTTTTTTTAGGATTTAGAACTAAATAGAAATAATGTTACACTGCGAGTTTTTGTTTGGCTAGATTTTGCTGTGCGCATATCTTGTCTGCATTGAGGGAAGCAGAGGGTCCTTGAATAGGCCCATGGCCCGAACGTTTGAATTGGATAGGATCGCGATCTAAATTGTGTTTGTGCCTTTCCATAGTTAGGTGACAAATGTAATTATTCTTCCGACAAAGCGTCCATGTCAAAGGAGATTCTTCGGCATGCACAGTTTGTCTTACAAAGGAAAGTATCGAAAGTAAGCTATCCGCGTACATTTGCGTAGTACCCGTATATTTGTGATGGTTTTAATGTTTTCATCATAGCACTCTGTGGGTTTGACTATCATCTTTCGTTTGTTTACTTTTTCGTACGGTTTAAATTATACGTTTTCACGATGTCACGCATCCGGAGAGATGTAAAAAATTAAGGTTTTTGAAACATGGCTACGTGAAAAGGCTGTTACTATGTGACAATTGGCACGGCACTTTGGAATTCATCACACGATTGTAAAATCCATCATAACCAAGTTTGGGGAATACTATTCTTTGGATGAACTTTCGTTTCGTTTAGAAAGACATCAATTCGCCAAATTACCCTCAGCTTCAGCCCATTGAACGCTTTTGAGCGATTGTGAAGAGGGTCTTCAAAAAGACTGGTAAAAAACAGCTGAGAATATGCAAGAGCTCAAAAAAATGTGATGAACTCATATCCGGTACTTGATGAAAAGAGTTCAATCAAAAATTCACAAATTCGTGATATTTCATCCGGTTTTCATCATTTCAAATTCAATCCCTGGTAGAATTATGATATCACATCGAGTTTGTTTGTTCGGTAAAGTAGATATTTATTAATTTATTTAATTATTCATTCATTAATTTAATCAGTTCACTATTGCTCACATATCCTGCAGTTGCCTCAACTTTTGCTGCAATATCTATAACCACGCAGGCTATGATCACTGTCAGTTGATAATAGTTGATGTGCTCAAAGGAGCACCAGTTTGAACTACAACTTGAGCTTCATTACACGCTCCCATCCATCCGTTAATCCGTGATGGCTTCAAACACCTTTGACGAATCTCTCTGGATTCCCGCCCGATTCTAGTACCTTCTTCGAAACAAAACGTCCAAACATTGCATCGCAACGCAGCCCCCCAATTAGCGCAACGTCCTAAATCGCTTGACATTTGACGCATCGCAGCCAACAGTCGCGAAAATTTGAGGAAAACCGCTAATAACAATAATTATAAGTGAGTTTTATTACATCCACCAACTGGTGCTGTTCTGCTCTGCCTGGCTGCCGACCGCCGCATCGTGGCTACAAATTGATGTCATTTAGCGTGGATCATTTAGTTTTTCACGCTACCTTTTTGTGTTGCACGGTGCAGGTTGAACTATTTATACCAACGGTGTGCAATTGCAACGGGCCAAGCAATCCCGGTGGATCATGTGTGTGTATCACCTTCCACTGGCTGTCTGTGCCGTATGACGGTGATATGCGAACAGATGAGTGACTGTTCGGCTCAAAGTGTGACAGGATCTCATGTGTTTTCATACGTATCGCGTCAGGGAACTGTCAGCCGGAATGTGGCACGAACAAACGGAATACTAGATGGCTCATGAATTGAGGATTTGTATGTCATACAAATTTAAAACTTTTTGTATTTTCATGGAAAGTTTCTTTAGTTACATTGGAAATGCAGGTGAGGTACCCTGCATCCAAAACGGTGAGTATTGCTAAAGCAAATATTGGTGACTCGTTTATGGGTTTTATCCCGTCACAGTGTTGTATAAAACAGATGAAGATAAAACTTACTCTATCGTTGGAAAGTGAACCTCGAACCTCGCTGCATCTAACATGTAATCCCACCCAATGAGCGCTGCATCCCAACGCATCTGCAAAGAGATCCCCTTTTCGGATCTGCGAATGCAATGCCAACTCCCAGAGAGCGTACAAAGAGATGCAACGCTACTGCAGCACGTCTGTCTGTCCAACTCACGTCAGATAAATTTACTCCTTTGAGTGACAGTGCCAATCAGTCGCGCGTTGTGATGCGGTAATAATAATAATGATAATAATAATAATAATCACGATGCGTTTCTTTGCATTACTCTCACATAGTTGGCACATTTTTCGGTTGGATTCAGAACGTCGGAACAAGGAGGCGACCGAGATGAGGACGCGTGAAGGGTTTTGGTAAATGTCATGAATAGAGGTGATAATAGCGATGCATGGGGTTTGTATGTTCAGTTTAGTATCGTCACATGAGATCTCATTTCCTAGGCCACAAGTTTTAAAGGTTTGGGACTTTTAAATCTGAAGATGGGCACATCGAATCATTATGATCAAGATAATTTAGATAGTAAGCTCGGAATTGATTAATACAAGTAGTGGAATTTATTTTATTGAGGCAATAGTTTTGGGGTTATTTGGAGAAATTTCATCCTGGTGGCTTTCGCCAAGTAAATAGTTCATTAAATAGTTGGCCATGGTCTGGTCAATTTAGATCATCAGAAGTAAACAGTTGGAACATGGGAGACCAGAAAAACCAGTCAATTAATAAAATAAGTCTTAGCACTTTTATTCTCCTGTAGCATTTCAAGGTTATTGCTTTAACAATTTGCTTGTTGATTGCTCTCAGCTTAGAGTTCTAAATGGACTTCTACAGTTTTTAATGGAGAGCTTTCGATGGCAGGTACCATTTTTGCATTAGTATGATTGTGTGGCAAGTTGAATTATACCATATACCCAACAAGTCGAAAAATTCCCCTTAATGAAATTTTCCTAGACCATACTGGGAATCGAACCCATCCACCTCCAGCATTAAGCATCCAGATTAAGCGAAGGGAGAACCTTAGAATTCAGAACCTTCAGAACCTGAAAAGCATCATTTCGATGCATTTACAATTGTAACCTCCCTAGCAGTACACTTGTTGCAATTCGGTTGAAATAACTTTATTGTGACTCAATTGAGTTACTATCAAGTTGCTGCAACTAAAAAAGGGGTTTATATATTGATTGAGCTGGAAACTCAGAAAATCAGCGGATGATTTGAAACATTTGTAAACGTCGTCCATTTACAAAATTAGTTTATGAGCTCTGCATTTTCAATTCTTAAGTATTTCAAAGTGTCATTTACATTTGCATTAGTAATTCGAACTTGCGTTTTTTTAAAGTTACTTTGCAGTAAACTGAGACGCTGCAGCGTAGACCCTGGGATTATTCTTAACTTATCAAAAGGTTACTGCTTTTTTCGGTCATATACTAATCTTTTTTTTTCCTACAGCGTTTAAACAAACAATTCTTACCCCCAATGCCATGAGCAGCGAGGAAGTATTATTGATCACCTCTAGTGTATCCCGCAAAATTCAAAACCCTCAGGGGCAGAAATGTTGCGAAGCTTATTCAACTATCCCTGGTAGATTATATAAAGTTTGTGCTCTTGAACTCAGACTGGTGACAAGGTTCCATGCCCCCTTATGCATCAATAAAATAAAATTAAATGAAATATGATAAACAGTACATAAAGGTTTGTTTTTTGCACGGGAGATATGTTTCACTTTTTGTATGGAACCGTGAAAAAAAAGACTTAATAGAGTTGATAGAGTTCACATACTTAAACATTTTGTATTGTACCGATTTTGTTTGTATGCGTTACCTTTCCATACAACGGTCAAAATGCAGTTTTTAAAATTTTGAATATTTACGATTTTTTTGAAAAACTGTAGAACTTCCTGAGACTCTGCAGCGTAGTCAAATATCCAATCAGTAGGTTAAGGATTTAATTCGCGATAAATTTGTAAAATGTTTGTAAAAAGTCGGGAACGTATAGAAAGATTTCGGGTAAAATTATGTGTCCTTAATCTGACACATACGCAATTCGACGAAAGATGTGTTTGATTGAATTTATTTTCTCATCTCTTTGAACTCATTCTTATGTGCTAAAGGACGCTTGCATGTGTCGGTCTCAGGGGACAGAAATTTACAAGACATTTTGGTAGTGTGTAGGTTACTATCCCGAATCGAAATCGTTTTTTTTTTTGCGATCCCGGACTTCCAGACTCCAATTTTCAACAATTATACCCACAGATTTATTTTTTAATCTGTTTATTTGTTATGCTCAGGCGTGTATAACACTTTGCGGAGCCGATATTCAATATTGTAGCTATCAATGTTTTCGTGTTGTTTCGATTTCAGTAAAGTGGGTGCCAATTACTCGTGGCTAGCTCGAGGTTAATGGGTCACATAAACGTTACGAAGAGGCTAGGCAGGTAACTTATTTCAGGTATTAGTTGCTGCTCATGGTTGCGACATCTACCAAATCCTCGGTCTCTATAGTTCCTTTCAGGGACTAAGACGCAGATGGGTGACACAGTTTGCTGGGCAGGTACAACTGGCACGGAAACTAAAGCATAAAATAACTCGGTCACAAACCCCCAATGATGTTCATGATTTAAAAATACATTGTCAAAATTTGTAATTATACATTTAATTATGGTCAAACATTAAAACATAAAAAGTAAGTCAAACATTGAAACATAACATAGTAAGTAAGTCTCTCGTGCGATATGAAAATCGAAGACAGATGCCACTCCGTTGAATACTCTCTGTATTCCATAAATTGCCCCGTGTACTTCATAGTTTGATTGATGCAGAGGCAGCATTAACATAAGATTGTTGCGAAGCGGTTGAGGTTAATTTGCCTCAGGAGAGCCTCAAAATCTGTCCTACCCTGCAGGAATTGGCGACGATCAAGGCTCTGCTTGTATCTCTTCTAGTCCGAAGCAGCACTAGGTTGTTCAGTTGACAACGGTGTTCGTAGCTGGGTAGCCGAAATGGATCATTCCAAGGTAGTCTACGAAGCGCAAAACGGAGAAAGCGACGGTGAACTGGTTCGATTCTCTCAGCACCGTTGTTGTAGTTGGGGTTCTAAGCTGTAGAACAATACACGAGTGTCGATCGTACCCGGGAACGATAGAGTGATTTCAGACAGAAGATATCGGAGAAGTTCTTAGCTCTCCTGAATATGAACACTTAGGTTCTAGACGCTTTATCAACAATATATGTAATTCGATGCCTGAATGATAGCTACAAATCTAATATCACACACAGGACTTTTACCTGATTGACGAACCAAGCAGGTCGTAGTTGAACATTATAATTGCACCTGCTGGCGAACGCATTCAGCTGACTTTGAAGAACGTCACAGCAAAAAATCGAGCAGATTCGTAAAAAGATGTGAACAGAACACGGGTTTGAAACCTTATCATAATACAATGTTATGCGCTGACCGATGATGCCTGGTGGAAGTCAACTGAATGCCGTTGTGGATACAATTGCGTGGGTACAATTAAGATCAACACTTCAATGAGAAGTTACGGAGTACAAGAAAGAAGTAGAAAGCTGTCGGCAACGGAGCGAACAAGCTCCCTGTCTCACGACGCCTGATTGGAGCAAGGATGAACTCGAAGACGCCATTAACAGATGCAACTGGACAGCAATTGGACTATCCGACCGCACTGACCTGCTGAAACGTTGGTTTGAGCACTTCAAAGTTACCACGTTCAACAAAACATCAACATGTTGGCATAATCCGCCGAAAATTCGGTGAATCACTCGCGTCAATTCCGAAGCTCCGCCACTGCAGGAGATCGAAACAGTTGACATAAAATCCAATAAGGTTCCTAATTTTACTTCAATTATTCTATAAATCTAGAGCACCGCGATTTTTTTCTGGCCGATTAGATACAGGGCGCTTTAGTAAAGATCCCTAAAAAGGGGAATCTGACTGTGTGTAATAATTGGCGAGGCATCTTGCTATTGTGTAATGTTCTCGCAGTTTTGAGCTAATTTATCCTGATTTGGATACAGAAGAAGATCAACGCAACTCTTCGGTGCCAGCGGGCAGGATTCTGTGCCGGAAGATCCTGTTTGCACTATATTGAATGCATCGAATAATCTTGGAGCAGATCAAAGATATCTTAGAACCCTTATATTTGATATTCATGTGGCATCATGAGGCATGTTTGCTAGAATGAAAGATATGAAGACAAAGTGTTGAGAGTTCCGTCAGTGTACGGTAGCTTAGAAATAGAACAGATGTATTGAAAACTGAGCGAATGGGTACTGTAGTAGTATTCAAACCAAGGACGTCACCTGTTGCCTAACATCCCACTGCGGGATAGGTCGAGGCACGGACAAATCTTCCCCCAAAACAGGCAAAAGTAACGTGTTGAACCGCACTCATGAACCACTGATAGCTGTCCTCTATGCTGAGTGAACACTCCACACCACGTGGTTGTTCCGCGCAGACAGCAGCAGGCTGCAAGACACGCTGCAGGTGGCAGTGCTGCTAGAAGAAACAGTCTAATGGGCCGTTCGTTGGGATAGTAATCTGTTTTAGCTGAATAACTGTTTCCACATGCGTTGAATCGCCTAGCAGGTAATATTGGGAATGATCTAATTAACTTATTTTTAGAGGAAAATGGGCCACCTCGCCAGATTTTTATCTGCAAAACTACATTTCTCCATATAAAACACTATGGAAAATTAAAACCACCGGCACTTTAATATAGTTTCACCAATCGTGTTGAATTTTTGCACAGTAAATATTGGACCTATAAGGCAACGAAAAATTCATGGGGAACTGGTATTTAAATTTTCTCCAAGGCTAGTGATATAATGTACTATGCCACGGATAACGATTATTTTAGGTAGGAAATAATAAAAATTGCCAGAGTTTATCATTAAATGGTGTTAAAAGTTTTTGTTTATAAACAGGATTCAATTGTTTGATCACGAAAGTTTTTAAAAAAATTAATGAATCAAAAATAAGCCTTCTCCAAATGGTTGCCTGAATTTTTCACACATTCAAATATCCTTAACAAAACCAAAATTGTCATTAAAATTAAATTTAATTCGCTTCTGTAAGGTTGTTAGGATCAAATTATAAGACGAGTTGACTCGATGCACGTTAAAATAAGAACATTTAAAAGTTGTTGAAAACGTTTTTTCCTTAAAAGTGCCCATCTTGCAATGTATGGCGAGGTTTTAGATAATTATGTTACCTTTATTAAGACAAAAATTCGTCAATTTCTAACATAGCCATTTTTTGTCATTGACTTTAAGTTTTTAAATACTTAATTTTACCATGTTAGTATCGATTTAACATTTTTTTTATTTTTTAAATAAAAGTTCAGACAGTTTTCTAAAAGTCACCCATACATCACTTATTTTAGGTTTTGTCCTTTTTGAGTTATGCTGATTTAAAAAAAATCGATCAAAAAAACTTTTCAAATGGTAGGCTACAGAAGTTTTGAGAAAACAAAGTATGTAAAATCACTTGAAAAGACACAGTCTATACAGTCACAAAGTTCCATTGGTTTCTGAGAGGGTGTTGCCACTGGATGAGTTGACATGAAATTCGTCTTTGGTTTTTGAAACCCCTCTCCATCTGGAAGGGCGGAGGAGGACTTCCACACAAATTAAACACAAATATCTGCATAACTCGAGATCTAATCAAGCAAACGCAACCAAATTGGCCTATGGGGATATTTGAAGGCAATGATTGTCTGGTGGTCATACAAATGAAACACAAGTTTTAATCAAACATGAGCATAACCCAGGTAAGTGAAACATGTGTATTTCTTGGGCAAAAGCATGTTCTGAAAGAAGTTTAAACCCCTTCTTTGTCAAGAAAAAAAACTCATTCCGAAAAACAACCATATTTGTGCCAGTTCTATTAAATCTTCATTCCTTTAGGTGCAAGCGTAGCAGCGCTCGCACCGGGTTCAGCTAGTAACTAATAAAATCCGAAAATTGCGAAATAATGAAAGTTTGAATTTGTATGAAAATATATTGGGCACGGTCTGTATTTCTATTCTGAAGAATTGTGCAAAGTTTCATCCAAATTGAAGATGCTCATGTACCCACAGAGTTGCCAGATAATTGCTCCGTGAATAATTCCTTCTGTTCTAAGGTTGGAGCAAAACATCGGTCCACTGGATTTCCGTCAATCAACGCTATTACTCAACCGTATTCAATCCAAACGACTTGTATAGTGCCACCCATACACTCAACTCGTACAAAAATTCAAGTTGTTTGGATTGAATACGGCTATTACATTTTGTATTATAACTCGTAAAGTTTTTAAGCTTTAAGTGAAATTCAACTAGTTAGACATTTGCTAAGTTAAGTTTGATAAGACACGAAAAGATACACAACTCTTTTTGTAAAGTCAGGAACATTCGATGGATATGAATTTAATGCCGATCTATAAGCAGGGTTGCCACAAAGCACACTGTTGCCAAAGGCGTAAAAACGTGATCGAAATTGTTTTGACCCAGAAAACAACGTTTTTTTGCTATAGTTTCTTCTACAAAGTTTTTCATAAATTATTCTCAATATTATGATGTAGTGGTTCTAAGAACATTGTATTTGGCCCCAAGGGACAACGAAAGACGAGCGGTTGTATCTGGATTTGACAATGACTAATTCATACTTTCATATGCAAATAGTTTCGCTTACAGAAATTTGCAGAAAATGTACCTTTTTTCAAATAAAACCCTAAATATCTCAAAAACTATAAGAGATAAAATTGTACTATTTTGTGCAAATTTGTGTGTTTTTATATGATAAACAAAAGTGTTAAATATTTAAAACTTGTAGAAAATCTCCATGAGATGTTATATTCAAAAAACTGAATTAGAGGGATGTTCAATAGAAAACTTCTCAAATTTACATTAAAACCAATAGATACGCATATGTGAGCTTCAGCAAAGTTGTTTTGTATTAAATTGGCTATAACTTTGCCGAATAAAGTTTATTTTTATTTGCAATCATTAGAAAATAATTTTTTTTCTCACTACTAGGGAGATAAATCACCAAAATTTTTATCATCATAATATGGAAAATAATTTATGAAAAAACTTTGCAGAAGAAACTATAGCAAAAAAAACGTTGTTTTCGGGGTCAAAACAATTTCGATCACGTTTTTACGCCTTTGGCAACAGTGTGCAAAGGGCACGGCTTCTTGGAGTCAATGTTCGGTGCAGTAATCAGAACTGGATCGTTTAGATCAAACCACTTAATAATGTATTTAATCAAAAGGGTATAGAAAGCACAGCAGATCGAGTAAAATCATCCTGGTTTCATCGAGAGTTTAGGATCTAAGCAATTCTCCTGCAGCTACACCGATGTATATTTTCGAGTTTCTACGAAGATGATTCTCGAAATCTGAAACCCCTAAATCCGTCAGGTGTTTTAAGCAGTCATCCTCACAAAAATTGGCAAGGAGCACTAACAACGAGACTTCAGCTGATTGCAGGATTGCATGTTCAGACTTCCATAGCTTTTGACTGCAAGATGCGATTTGCTTTGTTGATAAGATGCAATACTTAGCTTGAGATGTGAAGAAGGGGCTGCGTCATCGACTCATTATGATGAAAACAACCAAAGCGTTGTCTCAGTTAGATTAGAACGTGAGAGCTCCGAAAACCGTTCCATATTCCATTTTAAAACTGACTCAAAGAGAAACAATCTGGTGGCAGACAGATGCTGTGTCATCTGGAATTTCTTGGGTCGTTTGCAGAACAAGCAACTGCAGATATTCGCATCATTTGTTCCAAGTACACTTGCAGATTTTTGCTTGCGTTTCTTCCACAAAGAGCCAAAAACTGTGTGCCAAAAGTATATTTGATAGTTATCAAATGAGGACAGTCACGATACAGCAGCTTCTTGACGAATCGGTTGGATCCCATCATTACCTAAGCTTTATCTTATTCAAAGCCCACAAACCTTTTTTTTTAATGGATCTGGAACTGTTTATCAATTGCGCAAAATATGTATAGATTTGCGCACTACAAGATTATATTAGAGCTAACAAAAAATCATGTTCGAAATAACTATGCTTCGAACAGGAAAAATAACAATCCAGTACATAATTCTAACTTCTCGAAATTCCTCTGAATAAATGTATCAAAATACTTCTATATTAAAAGAACAGTATTTTTGTAAAAATAAATGAAAGAAATTTTGCGAAATTTGTTGAGCAATCTCTTGCGAAACTTTGAAACAAACACTTCTCCAAAATATTTCAGTAATATCTGGAAAACTACATGTAAGAATCCTTGCAGACATCCTAGACATGATTTGAAAACAAAATTTACAATTTTTACAGATAAGTATTAAATATACAAGATTATGGAACGCATGCACAAAATTCGTCTAAGATTCCTCCAACAAATCATGATTTTATGCAAAAATTGCTTCACGAATAACCGTTAAGTTATTGTGTAGTTCTTTTAGGTATCCTCAAGGGATTTCCATAAAATCACAAAACTTTACAAGATCAGGGATTCCTCCAAATATTTCACCACAAATAAGTTTAAAAAAAACTGTTGATGCTATGCCAGAAGTAACTTCTGAAAGAATCCCTGGAAGAATACCTACAAACGTCTGAAAAATAACGGGTGGCAATTAAAATTTTGGAATTTTTTCGAGGCCTCTATGCTCAACAACAAACGAGCTCAGAGAGAAATAAGAGTGTGTATGCGTTAGCTCTATCTCTCCTCTTTCTGCTAGGATTTTCTGTTTTGTTTATGCTTGCTCAGTTTTGATCAAAATGCCGTCGAAACCAGAAGTATTTCGCGAGCGCGTTGTACAGTTCTACGAACTGCACAGAAATCTCGGCAAAACGTATACGGTACAACATTTTAAAAGCGAAAATGTTGCGACTTCGACTGTTTACGATATCCTAAGATCCCCAACAACTGCTCGCAAGCAAGGTAGTGGAAGACCAGTCAAAATTATGGATGCAAAAGGACTTCGTTCTCTTTCTCGTGCCTTCAACAACAAGGATTCACTGAGCCAACGGGATGCCGCAAAAAAGTTCAACTGTTCTCACCAGTACATCTGCAAAACATTGAAAAGAGTCGGAATAAAGCGCCGAAAGAAGACACGAGCCCCGGAATATACTGATGCACAGATTTCAACGCTGAAATCCCAATGCCGTTAGTTGATTAAAAATTATTCCGGAAAAAGTTTTGTTTTGGACGACGAAAGCTACTTCCCTCTTTCGAAGACGCAGATTCCCGGAAACGATCGATACTATTCAACGGATAGTTCTACTACACCTCCGAACATAAAATATAAGTTTAAACATAAGTTTGAACAGAAAGTGATGCTGTACATTGCCATTTCCGAGAAAGGCATTTCTTAGCCATGGTTCAAGCCCTCTGGTTTGGCAATCAATCAAGATGTGTACCAGAACGAATGTTTGAAGAAAATTTTGATCCCGTTTCTACAAAAACATCATGCTGACGGACAATACGTGTTTTGGCCGGATAAAGCGTCATCGCATTACGCCATAAAAACACAATCGTTTCTGAATACCCATTCGATTCCATTTGTACCCAAAAACCACAACCCGACAAATCTGCCTCAGTGTCGCCCAATCGAAGATTTCTTCGGGGTTTTGAGTTCCTTCACGGAGAAAAAACAGTCCCGTTTGAAACAACAAACTTGTTGGTTGACATCCAAACTAAAAAACTGGTTGTTTTAAAGCCTCGTTTTGTTGTTTCAAACCAGCGATTTCGTTTTGAAACAAACAGGTAGGTTGGTTGTTCCTACCTAAATATATTACCACAACACAACACAAATTATGGTTGTTCTAAGCTAATATTTTTGTTGTTTACCCTTCAGAGGGATTTATTATTATCAAAACACAGGTTGCGTTGACCCAGGGAAACAAATTAACATTTTAGATTGATTCAACCAGAACGGCGGTAAATCAAACTGATGTTTTGTTAGGAGAAAACAACAACTAAAAATTGAGTTTGAAATAGACTTTTTTATTGGTTTATTTCATACTCCATCATCCGGTCCTGCTGCATGCTCTGACGCTGTCACTAAACAATAGGTAAAAATTTAATATTTTAATTTAAAAACAACCCTGATAGAAGAAAAGCTGACATTAACATTTAAGATTCCTCTCAAAGAGAAGTCTCTTGTAAATGTGCACTTATCTAATGTTTCTAATTAATATTTTATTTAAATAAATATTCTTGAAATAACAGTAGAAATGTAGGTGAATGTAAACGGAAATGTTTGTTGATTCAACCGTTTTCATTTGCTGTTTCAAACAGCAATGCACTTTGAACCATACTAAAAAATTTTTGAAACAAACCGTAAGCGTTGGTAGAATCAACCAACAAATATGTTTGTTTTTGTAGCTGTTATAATAAAACAACCAACATAATGGTTAATTCAACCGGATGTCAGTTGAACTTAACTGCATAATTCCCAAAACAATTACTCAAAATTTTGGTTTGTTTTAACCACCGTAGGTAGTCAAATCAAACTAATGTGATGTTTGTGTCCAATTCAACGTAAATTTCCGGTTAAATGAAATTAGAATATGTTTGTGTTACCAATCTTTTTTCTCAGTGTTGGTGTACAAAAATAACTGGAGAGCCACGAATTGCAAACAGTTGATTGGTAGAATCAAGAGATGCATTCGCAGAGTTGACATGGAGGCCGTACAACGCTCCTGTTCCGACATCAAACGGAAGCTTCGCCGAACATCCGATTACGGACCGTTTTCAAATGTTCACTAATTTTTTTTCAACAATGGACAATGTATCTTTTATTTGAATAAATCAAATCTTCTTCAACTGACAATGTTTGTCTTTTTTTGACAGCTTGAGAAAGAAATTCCAAAATTTTAGTGTCCACCCGTTTGCTATAGAAACTCCAGAAGGAATATGTAAAGGAATGTCTGAGAATGTTTGAAAAATTCTATAAAATTTTCTTCAAAATTATCTCAAAAAAAGTATAGAGAAATCATTTGGGGGCACACACACAAACTGACTTCAGATTGTCATCTGTCACTGTAGTGTCAGTGTCAATTGTTTTATTTTGATTTGTGGACATAAAACATCACGCTCAAAGAAATATTGACAAAAAGTTTGATCCCAAACTGTACTCATATTTTGAATTTTGTTTTTCTCAAAAATCTGTAATCTTCACATACAGATATCTGTTTGAAAAAATTGAAAAAAAATCTGTGTCAATCTAGATAAATCTGTGCATGTGGCAACCCTGTCTATAAGCACTAAATTGGGTCTATTCATGGATGCAACTTCGTCCCATTCGAAGGATTTATTACAAAATGCAGTCTTTGTATGGTTTTTATTTTCTAATATAATTGCTAGCTGTATTCGATTTACTTAATACAAAATTTCACAAAACATACAAACATAGTTGGGAACATACAAAAAAATATGTCCCCAACATTGGGTCTACGTTTTTTTGTAAAAGCACTGTTATTTTAGCTATGTGAACAGTTAGTTTGCAACGTGTAACTATTTTCTGCACATCCAGACTGCATTACTTGCTTTATCGATTCAATTAAGCCAAATTTAGTTCACCTGAAGATCGTGTGGATCATCTGTTCAGCTTAACTAGTGAAATTTTGATGCCCCAAAAGTTCAAGAAATCGAAATTACGCGGAAGTGAACAACTATAAGTTGATAAGTATTGTCTCAATTGCTTCGGATAACATCGGTCATCCTAATAGCAACATGATTTTGTTGATTATCGCTAAATTAATGACACATTCGGTACATAGGCCGAATGAAGGAGCTAGGCTAACACTACATCCCCTTACCCTACTTCGACTGCCCAAGAAGTGCATCACCTTACTCTATATTCAAATTACCTGTATTATTTTCCCAAGCCACATCGACATAATCGTAGAAAATTATTTCATTGTAACTATCAAATTTTGAAATAATGAAAAACTAACCAATGGCCACTAACGAAGCCTAAGCCCTACCCGGCACCGGCGACAACACACAGATTAGATCACTTGCCAACACGTGTGGGAGGTGAGAAAAATATTCCCCAGCCAGATTAATTCATTGCTGCCCGATGATGAATAAATCACGGGATCTTGAGGAGAGTAGAACCGAAAAAAAATTGATGATCTTTTAAATGGATCAACACCATCGGAGACTACCTTGACAACGACGACGACGACGACGGCGGCGGCGGCCGACATGCAGCGCGTTGCGTTGGTAGACAGTTTTCGCGCTTTTGATTTAATAACACACTTCTGTCTGCGCCTTTCCCGCACGAAGGTATGTGCGAACGATTGTTTGTGACAGTGTGAAACGTGAAAGTGATATTTTTGGACCTTGAAACGAACGATTGAGCGAGACTTGCTTGAAGCATAGCCCGGGTTGCTGCGATCACTCAACAATGAGCGACATTTAGCAGGAGGCAGAGTTGCGAATTTGCTCGCCATCCATCCGTCGTGCGGAATTATGTTTTTATCAATATTTGAATCCGGGGAACCGGGGGATGGCGGTGCTTCGGGTGTAGCCAAATATTTACCATGGGGTAATTAACTCCGACAGGCGCTATGAGAACAATTTATGACTGCGTGAATCAAAGTACCGCGCTGCTGTTTTGGGTTGTCGCTCACTTATGCAGTCACTTGCTGAAAGGTGACAGGCAAGTATGTCTCAACAGAAGCACTGCCAGACGTACTTTTCGAAAGCCTCCGAGCATGACAGGACCGTCGCTGATCAAAGTCGAATTCCGCAAGTGCTGCCGGTAATTTATGCACCGAGAAGAGATTGTAACTCGTGAATGCAATGAAAACGTTTTGAAAGTATGGTAATTAACTGAATTTTCAAGCTAAGTTATCACCTGTTTGTGGCAAAACCTCTCCAAAAATCAATATGACCTCATGCTCCCCTCCGAAGCGATGACAATCATAACTCACAACTCAACCGACAATCGAAACTTGTCCCAAAATTTGCTTCATCATTCATAATCCATAAGACAAACTTCCTCCCTTCCTCCGCTCGTCGCGCCCGACTGGTACCGGCAGAAAGACGGAAAACTAATTTGATTGATTCGTTTTGTCAAAGTCGATTCCGTCTAATCGAGTTTGACGTAGAGCTCATCGTTTTCTTGAACCCCGAAATGATTTCTGACACGCAAAAGCATTTCATCAGGCGGCACACGGTATAACAACAACAACAACATCATCATCATCATGCTCACCGCTATCGCTGCTATCGGGAATGAATGGGGTACCTTCTCTATGTCTTTCTGCCTTCGAAGAATTGGACAAAGATGATTATGCGCTTATTCGCCGGAGCTGGGGGGAGGGGAGAAGCAACAAAGTGGAAGATATCCTTCCCTGACTCTTCTCCTGTCTATTTGCGTTAAGAGCGGAGAATGACGAATGCTGATCGATATGACGAGGTGAATGATGAAGATAGAGAGCCATCCAGAATGTCCGGAGGTGCGTGCCTTCGAAGGTAGGAACGTTCTTTTGAAGTGAGCAACCAACGACCAAAGGAGGAATGTTGATGATTCGATTGCGGCTAGACATCTAGACAAACCGAGCATATCTATGTTCATATGCTCACTCTCCCGCCATCAGGTGAGCAGAAACTGAAGGAGGATTGTTTTGATGCTCTCATCACTTCTCGAGGATCCATACCGCTGCATTTCTGACGGGTTTGTTGGAAAACAGAAAAAAATGATGAACACAAACCAACTCAATCCTCAGCGTAGATCTTCTGCCGGTGGTGTTCGCGAACGTTCCATCCGTCCAAAAGATAAAAGAACAAATGTTTTATTAATTGAACTGTCAATACTAAGATGATTTATTTATGCTCGAGAGGAATTTGTATTGTTTTGGGTGAAGCAGTTTTCGGTTATTCTGCTTCCCCTCGCCGTATTGCGAATAGATGCAAAGCTGTTTTGTTGTCTGAGGCTGCAATAGGACGGATAGACGGCAACCCTTCTGCCTCACCTTTGGCCCCTTGAGCGAAGAGAGCGGATATGATGCGGAGCGGTGATAGACGTTTCTTTTGATGTACTCGGATATTCTATGCTGACTGACGATGATGGGTGGTGATAGCTCTTGATGAAGAGTGAAGCCAATCGAATGGGGCTTAGGGGCAACAACAACAATAGCAGCAGCAAAATTTGGTGTGGTTCCATGTCGACTAGAAAATAGCTGCCATATCCTTCGCTCGGGGTAATGCATCATTGTTGCAGTGGTGAATGAAAAAATACAAACACGCCAAAACAAAAAGAAATCAATTTAGGACATGATAATTTCTTTTTATGAAGAACAGTGCTTTAATTTTCATTATGGTTTAAATAAATTATTCCCACTCATGTTAGCAGCAACATCATCATGCATGAATACGGTAAAAGTGAAACAGCGATTGGCTGGTCTTCACGAGAATCATTTTGTGCTTTTACAAAAATGTGTAATGATAGCATTTTACCAGATAAGGAGCAATACGAGTGTTTCATACAATATACGAGATATTTGTTCTAACAACTGTTCCAGAAAGTATAAGCACACCTTATTTTAACGGTCACTTTAAATATGATGACATATTTCAGCATGTTTTGGCTGCGTCCTTTTGTTTGCACATTTCTGAATGACATAGCATCAAAAAAATGCACAGTTTTGTGTTTCCTATCAAAATGCGCGGTCTTACTCCGGAACAACGAAAAAGTATCGTGCACAAATGGTGCACTGTGCACGGACTCTCCTTGAGAAAATTGGCCAAGGAAGAGGGTGTAAGCGTCGAAGCGGTACGATTTGCGATTCGAAAATATAGAAAACAGTGTACGTTTGAAGATACGCCGAAGAGTGGTCAAAAATCCGGTCCTGTTAGTTCGGATATCGATAAAAAGATCAGGGATGCCTACAAGCGAAAACCGGCGACTTCCGTTCGGGATGTTGCGAAAAAAATAGGAACCTCGTCGAGTAACGTCATGCGTGCCAAAGAAAGACTTAGGCTAAAAACATATCGAAAGCAGAAAAAACCCAAAAGAAAACCAAAACAGGCCACGTCTGTGAAACCACGGGCCCACATACTCTACGATTCGTTATTGTGTAGAAATTCTGGGTGTTTAATAATCGACGATGAAACGTTTGTGAAACTAGATTACAAAACGCATCCCGGACCACAATTCTATACTGTCAGCGAAGACAAAGACATCCCCGAAACGGAGAAGGCAATTTTTACCGAAAAATTTGGTAAGAAGGTTATGGTTTGGCAGGCAATATGCGAGTGTGGTGAAACATCTAGTCCGTACCTCACAATGGAGACAATGAACACTCAGAAATACGTTAAGGAATGTCTCCAGAAGCAATTATTGCCAATGATCAGGCAGCACGAATGTCAAGTAGTGTTTTGGCCTGAATTGGCGTCATGTCATTACGCAAAGGACACTTCAGAATGGTACAAAAGTCAAAATTTATGTTTCGTGCCGAAAGACATGAATCCGCCAAACTGCCCGGAGGCACGGCCAATCGAGACTTTTAGGGCTTTAACCAAAGCAAAGCTTTGAAAATTCATAAAACCAACGGACGACATCCAAAATTTTAAAAAGATTGTCCAAAACTGTTCAAAATAGTGGAATGTACCACTGTGCAGATGCTAATCGGTCATGTTCGAGGAAAAGTTAGGAGTCTTGGCTATGATTTAATATTTTGATAGTAAAATATCATATAAAGGGCGATACGGTCAAAATTTGGTCAATAACAACTTGACGTATTTCTTTCAATTTTGCATTTAAAAAACCTGAACACCCCTCGTTTTGAAGGTGTGTGTGTGTAGAATGTTGCTCTTATTTTTATTTTGGAATTCACTCTTCAGTTGTCAAAATGCCGTCCAAGCAAGAAGAGCAGCGTATCAAAATTTTGCTCGGGCATCGCGAAAATCCGAGCTACTCGCACGAAAAGTTGGCAAAATCGCTAAAAGTTCCAAATCAACCGTTACAAATGTAATTAAAGTGTTTGGGGAACGTTTGTCGACAGCCAGGAAGTCTGGATCGGGGGGAAATCGAAAACCGGAAGCCGCTGAGACGACAAAGAGAGTTGCCGGTAGTTTCAAGCGAAACCCTAACCTATCTCTCCGAGATGCCGCAAATAAGCTGGGTGTATCGTCTACAACCGTGCATCGAGCCAAAAAACGAGCCGGACTATCGACTTACAAGAAGGTAGTGACTCCAAATCGCGATGATAAACAAAATACGACGGCCAAAGCGCGATCCCGGAGGCTGTACACGACGATGCTGACGAAGTTTGACTGCGTGGTAATGGACGACGAAACCTACGTCAATGCCGACTACAAGCAGCTTCCGGGACAGGAGTTTTATACGGCAAAAGGAAGGGGAAAGGTAGCAGATATTTTCAAGCACACGAAACTGTCAAAGTTCGCAAAGAAATATCTGGTTTGGCAAGCCATCTGTACCTGTGGCTTGAAAAGCAGCATTTTCATAGCTTCCGGGACTGTCAACCAAGAAATTTACGTGAAAGAGTGTTTGAATAAACGTCTGCTGCCTTTCCTGAAGAAACACGGTTGTTCCGTACTGTTTTGGCCGGATTTGGCATCTTGCCATTACGGTAAAAAGGCCATGGAGTGGTACGCCGCCAACAACGTGCAGGTGGTTCCCAAGGACAAGAACCCTCCCAACACGCCAGAGCTCCGCCCAATTGAGAAATACTGGGCTATTGTCAAGCGGAACCTAAAGAAGACCAAAAAACTGCTAAGGACGAGCAGCATTTCAAGGCAAACTGGCTTTCTGCGGCGAAGAAGGTGGACAAGGTGGCTGTACAAAATCTGATGGCATGGGTCAAGCGTAAGGCCCGGCAATTCGGATTTGGAAAAGCGGAAGCCTAACTGAATATTTTTCCTGAATTTTATACTAATTGAACGTGAAAAAGAAATTTAATTTGATTTTTTAAATAAACGATTTCACCGATTTACACGCGTTTTCCCTTGACCAAATTTTGACCGTATCACCCTTTAAAACACAAATACAAATATGATTTGCCAAATAAAAATATTAAAACCAAAAAAAACATGACTGTTTTGTTATTTTGAAAGTGTGCTTATACTATCTGGATTGTCTATATTGCCAAACATTTTGTTTTCTAGAACAGGGAGTGTAGAACTATACAAGAGAACAAAGTAGTAATTTAATATTTATTTGAAGATATTAGCTCGTTTCAAATATAATTCTCGATTAAAATAGGAGTGCTTGTTTTTCTTTTTAAATAAAACGAAATCTCACAAAAAAAAAAGAATTTCTTTGTATTTTTAAGATAAGTTTGAGACACTGCAAAAAAAAATAAGTTTGGACAAGGAAAAGATTTTATTAGAAACACTTTTTTTGTTTAAATACACATCTTGTTATAGAGCATCGGTTGGTAGCATAGGTGAAACCAGGATTTCCAGTAACGGTAGGAGGGGGGGAGCAATCTTATTTGTTTAAGAGAGAGAGAGAGAAAGAGAGAGAGAGAGATCATTACACCGTCTTCAATCAGTGCACAGTGGTCGAGAATACAAATTTAGGTGGAAAGATACATTTTCTGCCTAAGTTTGAAAATTTAGAGCAAAATTGTCTTCCACAAAGTTGTTTCTAATAACAAAGCACCTCTTAAGATTTAAATGAAAACTGAAGTGGTCCATATTTTCAGAGAAATCTAAAACCAAACTTTTTTATTTGCAGAAATAGGCAAGTAGCACCGAGAGGCTGATCCAAATAAAATCATAACATGCATGTACTGCTTCTCCGCATCTCATTTCAGATGTAAAAATATTATAGATGCTGCCATCAAAAGCGCAAAAGCAAACATGTTCTTCTGCACAACAAATTGCTCTGAAATTTACAAGCGTATTGTTGAAATGCAGGATGGTAGATCTTTTATGACCACTCTATAGTAACTGATACGAAAGCATCTGTTTCCAGTGCTGTTGTGGATCAAATGATTAATGTGAAATCTGAGGTACGATCAGTAACCGCCGCAATTGAAAAATCACAGAATTTGCTATCGGCTAAATTCGATGATTAAGTCTCGGAATTTAAAACCCTAAAAATATAAAATGAAAGTTTGAAGCATCAGTTGAGCGAACTAACTAAGTCCCATTCTGAGTTAACCAATTTTGTTCATCAGTTGGAGGCAAACATAGATAAATCAGATCGCAAATCAGTTTCTAATAGTTTTGTGTTACTAGGAATCCCACATCAAGCTAGTGAGAATACTTTGAGTATAGTAAATAGAACCTTCGAACATATTGGAATTAATTTACAGCCGTCTCGTCAGCTAAAAGGTTATATCATAGAAATAAACCTAATGTAGTTCTATTTATACAAATTGCTTTCAAAGGCAGGAATACCACAGTAGAAGTTATCTCTAAAGCAAAAAACGGTGGATCTATACCTTCACAAACATTGATCAATATTTTCGAGTGAATGGTAAACCTTTTAACGTAACACTGAGGGATGAATTAACTCCACTGTCCACGCGAATATCAAAATTCGTTCAAAATAAAATGCCAGGAAGAGGTGGAGGCATACTTGTAAAAAAAGGATGAAACTTCAAAACCAGATTTGACTAAAACTAGGGAAGAACTGAATCATGTGATAGCACACTACTCTGCTATCTAAAAGCAATCTCCTTCACCTAAACGAAAAAAAAAATAAACGCGTCAAATGTATTCTTTTTTTTTTCTTGTTGAACTGCTGTTTCGGGTTTTTTTTTGATAATAAATGGCTGAAATTATTAATTATTATAATGATCAAATTGAAGAATTTAATACGGCATGTGGGAATGTCTCTGTTATACATTAACGTGTATTACATATTCGGGAAATTAATGATTTACATAAATACGATGACGTTTTATTGTCAATCTGATCATCTGGTAGTCCCAATTGATGTGATAATTGTTGGAGAAACATGGATTCAAGAAGGAAATTGTTGACTTTACCAGATTGATGGCTATCAAAGTATTTTTTCGTGCAGGAATAATTTATCGGGGGGCTTAGTAATGTATATTAGAAATGAAATTGAGTACAACATTATTGCAAATGTTTCTAGTGACGGCTTTCACTATATTTATGCTGAACTGATGTTAAATGGTGGTTTATACGATGTTAACGGTTTGTTTCGTCCACCTTCATATGATTTTAATTTGTTCCATGACTTGCTAGAAGGTTGGTTGATCAGAAGTAATATTAAGCATCTATTGCAATCCTAGGGTTTTATTTGTTCTAATACATTTGTAACCAGGTCTGTTAGTTCAAAACTGTGGAAGAACATTAATGCAATACTAGGTACATCAACTAAAAAATCTAACTCTCATTGACCATTGTTACTGACTCTAAACCTATTTATGAAGCGTTCAATGAGCATTTTTCAACAGTTGGTTTAAAATTCTGAAAAAGGCATTTGATCTGAAAAAGGAATTTGACACTCTTAACCATGAGATTTCACTCAGAAAATTTGAACAATATGGTATCAGGGGCATTGCTAAAAGCATTATCCGTTGCTATTTGAGCAGCAGAAATCAATTTGTCTCATACGACGGAGAAACAAGCTCGAAAAGACAAATTAATACTGGAGTCCCACAGGGAAGCAACTTTGGACCTTTACTTTTTTTTATATATATCAATGATAAAAGTAATAAAAGGCTTGCTTGAACACCAAGGTTATTTGCTGATGATACGGCTTTATCTAAAGAGGCGATTACGGTCAAAATTTGGTCAATATCAACTTGACGTATTTCTTTCAATTTTTGCATTTTACAAAACCTGAACACCCCTCATTTTGATGGTGTGTGTGTGTAGAATGTTGCTCCTATTTTGATTTTGGAATTCACTCTTCAGTTGTCAAAATGCCTCCAAGCAAGAAGAGCAGCGTATCAAAATTTTGCTCGCGCATCGCGAAAATCCGAGCTACTCGCACGCAAAGTTGGCAAAATCGCTAAAAGTTGCCAAATCAACCGTTACAAATGTAATTAAAGTGTTTGGAACACGTTTGTCGACAGCCAGGAAGTCTGGATCGGGGGAAATCGAAAAACGGAAGCCGCTGAGACGACAAAGAGAGTTGCCGGTAGTTTCAAGCGAAACCCTAACCTATCTCTCCGAGATGCCGCAAATAAGCTGTATACCACGCAGTCAGGTAATGGACGACGAAACCTACGTCAAAGCCGACTACAAGCAGCTCCGAGTTTTATACGGCAAAAGGAAGGGGAAAGGTAGCAGATATTTTCAAGCACACGAAACTGTCAAAGTTCGCAAAGAAATATCTGGTTTGGCAAGCCATCTGTACCTGTGGCTTGAAAAGCAGCATTTTCATAGCTTCCGGGACTGTCAACCAAGAAATTTACGTGAAAGAGTGTTTGAATAAACGTCTGCTGCCTTTCCTGAAGAAACACGGTTGTTCCGTACTGTTTTGGCCGGATTTGGCATCTTGCCATTACGGTAAAAAAGGCCATGGAGTGGTACGCCGCCAACAACGTGCAGGTGGTTCCCAAGGACAAGAACCTCCCAACACGCCAGAGCTCCGCCCAATTGAGAAATACTGGGCTATTGTCAAGCGGAACTTAAAGAAGACCAAAAAAACTGCTAAGGACGAGCAGCAGTTCAAGGCAAACTGGCTTTCTGCGGCGAAGAAGGTGGACAAGGTAGGTGTCAAAAATCTGATGGCAGGGTTAAGCGTAAGGCCCGGCAATTCAGGATTTGGAAAAGCGGAAGCCTAACTGAATATTTTTCCTGAATTTTATTCTAATTGAACTTGAAAAAGAAATTTAATTTGATTTTTAAATAAACGATTTCACCGATTTACACGCGTTTTCCCTTGACCAAATTTTGACCGTATCACCCTTTAACCCGCATGTTAACTTGCATGAAATAATAGCAAATAAGGAAAGGGATTTACGATTGCTACATGAATATTTCTCAGTTAATCTTCTCTCATTATACTTGCATAAGAACAAGTTGATGATCTTTCGATCACCAAGGAAAGTTCTTCCACAAGTTCCCATTTTAGCTATAAATGCTGACATAATTGAAAAAGTTGACTACTTTAAATATCTTGGCATATTTCCGGATTCTACCGTATCGAGAGACTACCACATAAATAAGGTTGCAGGTAAAGTTTTCTCTATGTGTAGAATTTTAAGACGGGTTGGTAATTTCCCCCTATGCTTTGTTTCTACTTTCGTCCATTCCATCCATTCTCATTTGAACTATTTTAAATAAGAAAATTCCAAATCTTACAAAATGATGCCTTAAGATTATTTATAAAATACCATTCTTATATCCTACAGCTCAATTGTACACCGAGATCGCTAATAAAATTTTCCCAATTCTTGAGTTGTGTGAAGAACAAACCTTGTTAGTGGTTCATAATATTCTACATAACCCGCAACGGTTACATAACCTAGCTATGGATGCATCACCTCGGATTCACAATACCAGGCAAATTAATCATCTTTCGAGATCCCTCGCGCATTCGGTTTTTGGTCAAAAACGAATCTCATATATAGGTCCCACTAGATATAATATCTTACCAAGAGATCTTCAATCAATAACAAATATTTCCTCTTTCAAAACAAAAAAAAAACACTTCTTGCTGGAACGAATTGTTCAATTGTTAATTTGATGTTTTTATATTTTATATGGTTTTTTTTTTACTCTTATTCGGATTAGGTTTTTTTTTTCTTTTTCTCAACCGTCATTGAATGTAATGAATAAATATTTTTTCTTTCGTCAAATCTCTTCTATATATGCATGTATTGTAATTGTTAGATTTTATTGAATGGCGCTCCTTTTAATGAGTTTTAAAACCACCAGAAGCACACACATTGTTTTGTTTTGTTTTGTTGCTAAGTCCCTTTGTTCATTCAATTTTAAATATTGTGTCAACCACTGTTAAATTTTGTTTTTGTTTTGTTTTCTTTAGTTTATGGTTGATTTAAGAGTTTCCACTACCGCCGAGCTCAGTCTAGAGCTCTTTGGTGTGGGGATGAGCGGAGGGTCACTCTAAAAAAAGGCAAATATTCCACAAAAAAGTTGTAGAATAAATAATTATAAGCGGCTTTGAGTAAATAAATTTTTCTGTACATTTTTATATGACCGAATATGAGCATTTTTTCCTACGTAGATTAGGATGTCCCTTAAAAAATCAGTTATACCTTATTGCTGTGACTTTTTTATTTCAAATTTTTCAACAGAGATGTTTTGCTATTGATTCTGGAATAATGAACGCTACAAATCTTGGTGTGCTGACATTGTCTTGAGCGTATTTAGCAAAGTAAGAGATATCGGCACGATTTGAACGTCTAAACTTTTGTTTTTATTGTTATAAAAATCTTTTGAAGACAACTTTGTTGCTAAATTTAAAATAGAATAAAAAAGAGCAAAGAGTGTTTATTTTTCTTGTAGAGACACCTTTAATAATTTAGGGAAAAAAGATCTGAATCGGTTTATTCACAAACTACAAAAATATCTATAAATGAGAAGAAAAATTAGTATTTTCCATTTAATTCCAACTATCTTGACAGATACGCGTATTTCGTCTACAATGTGCAGACTTTTCAGAACCTCGTTCTAATAACTCGACTGAAAGAAAACCATCGCAACCTGCCGTGTATATACTATTTTTAAAATAAAAAACGTTAACCTATCATTATTTTGTTTATACCAAAGTCAAAAACAGATGTACTTCATATTTATCTCGCTTTTTTCCCTATTCCTTACCTAATTATTGTTTAGCAGCGAGTGCTCCGCTGCGTCGGCTTTGTTGTCAGGAAGTAAGTTGAAAAGCCATGTGTACCGTTGCCTTGGTCTTTGCTAAGTAGATTTGTGTTCTGTTGTTTGCTAAGCTTTTTTTTTTCCTCTGTTCGGGACATAAACCACTGCGACCAGTACATTGATCTATTGTAGTATATCCCGTTTCTAAGCTTTCTGCGACGTCTGATTTCCGGAGTGTAGAGGTAGTCCGTAATATTGTGATGTCATTTGTCGTTATGTTATGATTTTTCGTTGAAGATGTGTTCTGCGATTGCCGATTTGAAGTTGTGTGAAATTTCTTTCTCGTTCTGTTGAAGTTCTTTCAGATAAACTTCACGCTTGTGGTTTTTCACCATTAATGAATAATTTTTTGTAAAATTTGCTGTCAGAGAAACATATGAGCTTTCTCTCATGGAACCTCTACAGCTTCCCGATTTATCTACATGGGTCTCCTCCAGGGATCATGTTTAAGCCCCCTTTGTATAATTTCTATGTCCAAGACATTGACGGATGTCTTAGTAACAACTGTACAGTTGAGACAACTTGCAGATGACGGCGTAGTGTCGGTCACGGGACCCAATGGGGTCGATCTGCAAGGACCCTTACAGGATACCTTAGACAATTTGTCTACTTGGGCTCTCGAACTAGGTATCCAATTCTTTACGGAGAAAACTGAGTTGATAGTTTCTTTAATCTCTGGCATAAACGATTTCACCAACTCCGAATGCTACAGCTCTGGTCTGTTTTCGATGAATCCTAGAGGGTTTGAGCTGTTTAGTGGAATACTTGTAACTATAATTTAGAAAAAAATTAGTAATCTCCATTTAATTCCAACTACCTTTGCTTATCTTCGACAGATACGCGTATTTCGTCTACAATGTGCAGACTTTTTCAGTACTTAGTACGAGACACTGAACACTCGACACTTCAGTCGAGTTATTAGTACGAGACACTGAAGAAGTCTGCACATTGTAGACGAAATACGCGTATCTGTCGAAGATAAGCAAAGGTAGTTGGAATTAAATGGAGATTACTAATTTTTCTTCTAAATTATAGCTGTTTTCGATCTTCATTTGCTTCACGCTGTCTTCTCACAGGATCCGCTTTCAAGGCATCGAGTCTTATCCGCATCTCCTTTCCAAACATCAGCTTGAAAGGGCTTTCGTTCATCGTGGAATGTTTTGTAGCACGATACATTTCAAGGAAAGACCACAAGTTTTGAACAACGGTCTTCCTTTGATTTTCCTAATCCGCAGATAGCTTCGATAATGCCGCCTTAATTGTTTTTACCGCATTTTCTGCTGCCCCGTTGGAACACGGGCTATACGGTGCCGTTCGTAAATTTCTGATTCCTCTGTCCAGACAGAACTTCTTGAACTCGTCCGAGAAAAACGCCGTACCGTTGTCGGAGACCAGGGTAGAAATGGAACCAAAACGAAATGTGTATTCACACAGCTTTTCAACTGTCTCCCTTGACGTCAAAGTTCGCACTGGGAAGACCTCGATCCATTTGCTGAAACTGTCCACCGTCACAAGATAATTGGCACCTCTGAACTTGAAATGATCGATATGAACACGATCGCCAGGCGAATTGGTAAGTCTCCACGGGGATATTGGCTCGGTTCTCTCAGGTCGCAACTGGATACAAGTTTCGCATCTTCTTCCGAGCTCTTCGATTTTCTTTTCCATAGACGGCCACCAAAAATATGACCGAGCTAGGCTCTTCATCTTAACGATTCCCTGGTGTACCGAATGCACTTGACTGGAACAACGATGCGACACTTCCATAGCAGGACACCTTCTTCAATGCTCATCTCTTCTCGTTTGGAATAAAATTTCTTGAGCTCTTCCTCCAGGATGTTTGATGGCCAGCCAGATTTCAAAAATACCATAACATGGCTTATAATCTTGTCACGCCGACTTTTGACTACCAATTGTTTCCGCTCCACCAACGAATGAGCCTCCAACTCCAAGAAATTCAAGAAACTTTCCGAGTCCTTCTCAGCAAAATCACTGTCGGCTCCACCTTCATCATCGATGTCGTTTTACGGGAAACGGGAAAGAAAATCTGCTGGGATATTATCCACTCCTTTCACATGCTGGATCAGCCCAATGTTGAAGACGTCTCGCAGCTGTTTCTGGAACACCTTTTGTGCTGAACAAACCAATCAACGGTTTGTGATCGGTCATGAGAATGAAATGACGTCTAGCCAAGTCACTGTAGAACTTGTTGACTCCGTAGTATATGGCCAACGCCTCCCGATCTATCGTTGAATAATTATTCTCGTGCTTCTTATAGACTCTTGATGCAAACGAAATTGGTCGCTCACTTTTATCGGGAAAAACATGTGTAATAACTGCTCCGATTCCAGCCTTCGACGCATCACAGTACAGCTTGATTGGAAGAACCCGATCGTAATGCGCCAACACTGAATCTTCCGCGATGAGCTTCTTCGTATTCATTTGCACGCGTGGGTTCGGATCCCATCCTCGTCGCCAAACTGTGATGTCTTGAATTAAAGAGAGTTTGGATTTTGCTTCTGCTTCATTTGACGATCATTTATGAACTAATTTTTCTACTCGCAGCACAGAATAACGTTTGCTGCGATTGCTGTTAATTATCTGAACAACCGTTGTTAGGCTCCAACACCAGAGTTGCTACACGACAGGTCCCATCTCATTGTTCAATTTTGGGCAATGAGAGAGCGGACTCGCTTGCAAAGGTGACCGCTATAGAAGGCGTCAACAGTCACTCGTCAGCTGGCAGTATAAATGAAGTAAAAGAGATTTAGGGCGATGGTCGAAGAAATCTTGGTTTTCCGGTATGGATGTGGGTGGAGACTTCATTGTCTCGCCTCATTTCCAATCATTATTCTTTGACGCTCATTTATGCCGTGTTGGGCTGAGTGACAGCAATCTCTGTGAATATGGACAAGGTTAACAGGAAGCATTGTTTGGTCATGCGGTGAGCATCGTGGAGTCAGATCTGAGCTGTTTGATTCCCTTCGGGCTCGAGGTAGACAACCTAATGTACCGGTTTGGCTGTATGTGATCTGGCGTTTATGAAACTCATTTAAGTGTTTTTGACTAACATCAACCTTAGAATGTAGTTAGTTTAACCTGTATGTTTACTGTGAGTGTTTTTTAGCAGTGTATGTGTATGAGTGTGTATTTGTTTTCAAAAATGTTCAAGTCAAAATAATCCTAATAGTTTTATAGTTATAAGTTTTGAGACTATTTAGAATATAAAATAATGTGTTATGTAAACCTTACTTTGAATTCCCACCCATCTTCCCATCCGTTAAATTGTTATTCCTATTAACCTCGAGACGGCCGTGAGTAATCGGTTCAATCCTCCTAACTTTCGATTTAAGATAACTGATGTATATAAAAATGAAAACTTGGCTCTGTAAATTCAATTGAGTCTGTAGAAATAAATAATTTAAAAAAACACTGGTCGTGGGGATGTCCCTTCCAAGTATAATTTTGTTTTTACTGATAAGTTTACTCGGAAACTAATGATTTGCAAGGAATCTGGGTTGTGGGCAAGGTTTTCATCAAATCTCACACAATGACGTCGAAGGTTTACATTAAAGAGTGTTTGAAAAAGCGGATTTTACCCTTCATTCGGCAACACAAGACCAACGTTATGTTTTGGCCGGATCTAGCCAGCTGCCACGTCTTTAAGGAGGTACTAGAATGGTATGCTGCAAACAATGTTAATTTCGTCGCCAAAGAGATTGTTCTTCCGAATTGCCCTGATTTCAGAACGATCGAAAAATATTGGGCAATTGTCAATCGAAAACTTCGAGGATGCGGTAAAGAAGTGACAAATGCACAACAACATGCGTTTAAAGTTCGTCTGTACAGTGTCACCAGTGACTGTGCAGATCATGATGGCATCGATCACAATTAAAGTGCAGCAGTTCGCTCGAAACGGTGAAATGTAATAATTTGTTATATATCGTTTGAAAGCTCAATAAATACACTTATATTTGACGTTTTGATCAACCGTGTTTGTTGTTTAATTCTTGAGTTATGATTACTTGAACGCGTCCAAATTTGCTTTGAATCGGGCTTTACACACCAGACTGCATTGAACTCAATAAAAATGAATCGTAAATTTTCACTCAAGCACACCAATACACACACTTGTCCCCCCTGTGTGCAAGGTTGTTTGTTTTCAATAATTAATGGCCAATGTTTAATAAGGGCAGCTGCAGCAACACAGACGACGACGCCGACACCGATGACGACGTTGATTCATTTGATTCAGCAAGCTATATCAACGGTAACTACACTCCAAGTCAATATCAACTCAGAAACCCAGACGGACGACAGCCAGCGACAGCAAAGGGAAATCAATCAGTCATCGGTGATTTAGTCTATCGTCTTGGTCTGCTTAGGGTTGGAATACAAGTTTCCGCCCGTCTGTCCCTTCGTTCGTTCGGTTACGGAGGCGTTCGGAGACCGACAATTGCTCCTGCAAACGGCAAAAAAAAAGTAGGAACTGGCATTAAAACGTCCGAAGTGTGATGATTCGCATGATTGATAAGGGTCGTCCAATGCGAATGCCGTTTGAATTCCACACCTTACCTTCTCTGATTGCTTCTTGAGTCCAGACGGATTCGTTGAACTGACTGGCTGTAGCAGACGGAAGTAGATTGGCTGGGCGATTTGGTTCATTCATGCGAAATAATTCCTCTGTTCTGAAGAATTGTTTGATTCGAATGGAAATTCGTCACCAATTCCATGAAACCGTTTCACTTAAAGATGACATTCATAAACTTGCCCCATAACCGGTTCTTATTGATTGCTGCCAAGCAGCTAACTGCGCACTGCAACCTATATTCTCTCGCTGGCAATCCATCATAGCTCGAACTTGATTGATTGATTCTTAGTTTACTCAACTCCTGCTCCTCACCGCACCTTCACCCATTCAATGGATCCATCAATCTGTCCATCCAAACCCGATCGGATATGCAATTTGCATTGACGTAAAACCAGAACCATCGATAGTGCTGAGACAGAGGGACGCACGAGGTTGGGTGAATGAATTACCCATCCGACAAAGAGCAATAAAATCCATCAGTAAATCTGCTTCAACTTCAATCTTCCGTTGCAAAAACCACCACCATCTCCCTGTCCCCACCGCAAGCCTCAATTACAGATCACTTCCCCAAGCATGAAAATGGATTTAAACCAATTTCAGTCCATAACAATCATCAGCTGGACCTACACTCATACATTTCCAATCGAACCTCCGGAATGTAGCCGCCGGTAGTGCGGTACCTTTTCGAGAGAAGCTCCCTCTCGGCCTGATGGCCTCAAACTAAATTCCACACTCATTGACCATGTTGATTGTACATATATGTCTCCTCTGTGACAGACGGGAGGAAATCCAAACGCGGAGACCGATGATGATGTTGATGGCTCAAGGGTGAATCCAGGGATCCTGGTCCGGCTCCGGCAGGGCGGAACACGACGATATTCGATTGCAAAACTGTTCCTACCCTGCCCACTCGCCATCCGGCCACAGAACAGGACTGCTTCAGTGCAGATTGACTCACCATGTCCTCCGTCCCTGAGCTGCCATCGGAAATGCAAATAATTATTGTAATGCATCAATCAGTCTCGTTCGGAGTGTATGTGTGCACCGACGATGAAGCAGCAGGAGTGGACCGGAATACGTTTAACCGGGTACAAGCATTAAAATTGCTGTACAAATAAAATACATTTCAATTCGATCAATACATATAAATCTGTTTGATTAAATAATTATGGTACCGATTTCAGCTGAGCTGCTCCGAAAATTGAACATGCAAGCACATAAGGGCCGTTTTGTGGTTCTTTAAAATTTTCCGAGGCGATCCTGATGTTGTCATTTAACGATGCGAATGTGTGACCTTCACTCACTTCTCGGTTATCACACAAAATTCAACTTCCAAGTGACCTAAATGAATTTAACAGTGATCCAATCGTCCGAAACACCCATCACCGAAATGACAGGCAGGGAATAAGAGTGACAGCCTGTCCATCACATAACTTTTTGGGGAGGGTGGACATCAGAAATATGAAACTGCACCAAGAAACCATCTTCCATCTTAATCCCCCTCCCACTTCTACCACGTCCGACAAACACCCGAAAGATGACAGCTGATCAACACCAACCCCCAGTCCGAAGCCCCGAACGAAGGGCACCTTGCCGCCAAGTTTTGTGCAGCTCGGCCGGGTTTTTGCAAAACCGCATTTCCTGCTTCACGTTTCTCTCGTTCCGCTTACGGGTAGAGGGGTAGACGATTCTTGCCCCAGTCAGTCAGTCAGAGCAGTTGGACTTTAGTAAGTGAAATGACTGACAGGTCGACTCACCCTCGCCACAGCCAACTTACCCCCAACTGTCCCTGATCCAGCAACAGCAGCTGCAGCAGAACCATAGGAAGTATCGTATAAGACGTTGCAAAACAAGATGTCAATCATGATTAGGGGCTACGTGTCAACGTTTATTGATTTTCATCAAATTATAAGCGCTGCACTGGTGCGGCCTGGCTGATTGAAGCGGCCCCGATTGCCTTTTGGATTCGAGTTCTGGGTAAGTTCTTTCGAGCGTTTTTTTGTTTTGGAATTTCAGATTTGTAAACAAGATACATTTGGATCAACGATAAGCCAATGCCTGCGAAAGGTATTGATCTTATAATATTTTACGCAACAAGAAGATTTTTTTAGCAAAAGTTGAACATTTCTTGAGAACTTATTCAAAATGATGTATCTGATTTAGTAAACAAAGAGGGCAAGTAAGATTTAAACGTTAATTTTTTATAACTCTCAAAGCCCCCATGGAAACTAGCATCACCATCATGTCAGGAAAATGTTATTTGTTGTGTTGGTGGTTCTATATAGTTTGCGTGAAAGTGCTAAGGGTTTCAAGAATTTTGCGTTTGAAAGTTTCTTCTCCTCTTTGTATACTAAATCAACTACGTCGTTTTGAATAAGTTGTCGAGATTTATCCAACGAAGCATGCCACGTGGGATAATTTCGATGATTGCTGAAAACATCAAGCTTTGCTAAAAATTGTTCCCCCTCTCTTAGTATTGTATAGACTGTTCCAGAAAGTATAAGCCCACTTTCAAAATAACAAAAAAGTCATCTTTTTTTTAGTTTAATAAATTTTGTTTGGCAAATCATATTTGTATTTGTGTTTTATATGATGTTTTATTCTCGTTCAATCAAGATATTTAATCATAGCCAAGACTCCGAACTTTTCCTCGAACATGACCCATTAGCTTCTGCAAAAAGCTACTTCCCACCATTTTGACCACTATTGGCCAATCTTTTTTAAATTTTTGGATGTCGTCCGCTGGTTTTATAAATTTTCGAAGCTTTGGTTTGGTTAAAGTCCAAAAAGTCTCGATTGGCCGTGCCGCCGGGCAGTTCAGCGGATTCATGTCTTTCGGCACGAAACATACATTTTGACTTTTGTATCATTCTAAAGTGTCCTTTGCGTAATGACATGACGCCAAATCAGGCCAAAACACTACTTGACCTTCGTGCTGCCTGATTATCGGCAATAATTGCTTCTGGAGACATTCCTTGACGTATATCTGAGTGTTCATCGTCTCCGTTGTGATGTACGGACTAGATGTTTTACCACACTTGCCTTTTGCCTGCCAAACCATAACCTTCTTCCCGAATTTTTCGATAGAAATTGCCTTCTCCGTTTCGGGGATGTCTTTGTCTTTGCTGACAGTATAGAATTGTGGCCTGGGAAGCGTTTTGTAATCTAGTTTCACATACGTTTCATCGTCCATTATTATACACCCAAAATTTCTACACAATAACGAAGCGTAGAGTTTGGGGGTCCGTAGTTTCACGGACGCGGCCCGGTTTGGGTTCCTTGCGGGTTCTTATTCTGCTTCAGGTATGTTTTTAGCCCAAGTTTTTCTTTGGCACGCATGACGTTACTTGACGAGGTCCCTAGTTTTTTCGCAACATCCCGAACGGAAGTCGCTGGTTTTCACTTGTAGGCATCCCTGATCTTTTTATCGATATCCGGACTAACAGGACCGGATTTCCGATCACTCTTCGGCGCATCTTCAAACGTACACTGTTCTCTATATTTTCGAATCGCAGATCTTACCACTCCGACGCTTACACCCTCTTCCTTGGTAAATTTTCTCAAGGAGAGTCCGCTCACAGTGCAATATTGTGCACGATACTTTTTCGTTGTTCTGGAGTAAGACCACGCGTTATGATAGGTAACACAAAACTGAGCACTGTTTTGATGCTATGTCATTCAGAAATGTGCAAACAAAAGGACGCAGCCAAAACATGCTGAAATATTTCATTATATTCAAAGTGACCGTTAAAATAAGGTGTGCTGATACTTTCTGGAACAGTCGTTAAGCTAATTGCTTTCACCATTAGTTTATTACTTGTGTTCTTAAAGCACCTCTAAAGTGTTTTTTTTTTAGTCATTTCGATTATTTGTAAGCCTCAGATTCAAAGATAATGTGAAACTCAAATCTCTTTGAGTGAAACACGCGCGCTGCTAAGAGACAGCACATAAAATTTCAAAGAGAGGTAAAAGTGCACCCTTGTTTTGCAGTGCGCTCAAAGCCGCACATCTGATTTCTATTTTGCCCTCGTCTCTCTGGGCATTAACAATTACGCTCTCTCTTGTCGTCTCTGCGCACACACAAGTGCGAAAAATCGACACCGCAGCACTCTAGATTGAACCTGCACAAATTTGTGTTTACTTCACATTTTTTCATAATGCTTTGTGCAATGAACTACTGGGCACAATTATGTACGTAGAATCGAGCATTTTATTAGACAACTGACAAACTGATAATTTTATGTACCATCCATAAGTAACAATGAAAATAATCACCAATGGATACCATACAAAAATCTTTTGAAGTTCTAAAAAGAATTTCGTAATTTTCAAACGACCCGACTAGTTTGTGAATTAAGATTTTGATAAAAAAAAAATTCCCCCAATGAACCCCTACAATGCCTTTTTCTTACTAGAATCAACATTTTTCATTTTCATACCATTGTTCTAATCGTAGCCACAGTACAGAGTAAAGCACAGTGCATTACTCTGTAAATGTGAAAGAGAAGTGCATGTGCACGGCCAGCCATTTTAACTCAGTTGTGAGGGGTTTCTGGCTCACTTTCGCCAAAAAAGGAGTCACTCAAATTTGAGTTAATGTAACTGGGATTGACAAGTCGACAAATCAAAAACATCGACTCAAATCAAATGGATGTTTTTGATTCGTCGACTTGTCAATCCCAGTCACATTTACTCAAATTTGAGTGACTCCAATTTTGGCCGGAGTGAGTCAAATACAACTCAAAACTGAGTTAAAAGGGATGTCCGTGTGCGGCTTTCTGTCTCTTGTGCCGCTACTAAATCTCTCACACGTTCGTTTTGTGCGCTCTTCTGAAAAAGAAGACGCACACTTGAAATTGGGTGAAGCACTTGCCTATTTTGCACTGCTCTGTGTCCTGTTCCTAGAACGGCCATTCTGTAACAGATTCCCGTGGGGCCAAGAGTGGCCATGAACATATTTAGAAAGAGCCCCGGAAAATATGGGTATCAAAATTCACGAAATTTCGTCAAGAGGCTTTTTCTAAACGTTTGGTGGCCATCTGGTGATTTTTCCTCGGACCTGTTTGTCCAAAACAGATATTGAAATTTCGTAATGTAAAACATGGAACGATACCCGGGTAACCTGTTGATCACATAAGGGTCAACTTAAAACATAGAGATGGATTTATTGCGTAATAGTATCATGTCTTTATACAGTAAACTCAACTACAAATCCTTAGAATGTAATCCATTACATATAAAATTAGATAACCATTATTCCGAAAGCTTTCCAATGGTTCTCACAAAAGTAACTGTAGCCGAACGTGGAATATCTGCGAGAAAAAGAAAGTTACTTGACAAGAAGATCAAAAAACATAAAGAATCTCCAGCTTTCAAATGTATGAAATTAAATGTAGTTCAAAATTTACCAGGTCTAGTTTTAAACCATTCTCCAGAAGCATTTTACTAAATTTCCTAAACAAAGGACTGAATTACGCAGTGGATACATATCCTGACAAAACTCAAATAATCATCGACTTATTATCAGCTGTTCATACTACCCCTTTACACTCAACTTCAAGAGATGAGAACACAAACAGCTAATATCCTAGAAAACACAAACACAAAAAATAACAAACAACACACAAAAACACAAAAAATACTTAACGAACTAAAAAATAAACCAGGTTATTGATTAAAATCAGAGAAAGGCAATTTTACAGTTATAATAGACAAAAAAGGTTACGATAAAATTATGACAGAAAAAATACACAACGGACACTATAGAAAACAAATAACAGATTCTCTTCCAGGAACAGTAAAACGTTTGAAAAAAAAACCGTAGATAGTATAAAAAAGTATTTGGTAGGGAAATAAGTAATCTCAGTTGGTATTCTCTTCATTACCTAAAATTAGAAGCCTTCCTATATTTCAAAAACCTAGTAATGAAATGCGTCAAATCAACTCAGCTGTCAGAACCCCAACGCATAAAATAGCTAAGTGGTTAGCCGCTGAATTCGAAAACATGTCAAAACAATTTCCCAGACGATCAATTAAAAACTCACAACATTTCACAGAACTCGTTCATGACATAAAGGGTGTTTCGATCAAAATTTGGTCGACTTAAGCATGACGTTTTTCCTTTCATCGTGTATTAACAAATTTTGCACATTCCTCATTTTGAAGATGTGTGAGTGCCTCTTTTTTAATTTTGAGATTAGCACTTAATTTAACAAAATGTCATCGAAGAAAGAGAAGCTACGCATCAAAATTTTGCACATGCATGGCGAAAATGCCGAATTCTCTCACGCCAAGTTGGCAAAATTGTTGAATGTGGCTAAATCAACAGTTACCAACGTATTCAAAGTGATCGGAGAACGTTTGTCGACAGCCAGAGTAGCTGGGTCTGAGGGAAATCGAGAGGTGGAGGCCACAGCGACGTCAAACAGAGTTGCCTGCTGTTTCGAGCGGAACCCCAACCTCACGGTCCGAGATGTCGCATAGAAGCTGGGAGTGGCGTCTTCAACCGTGGATAAAAAACACGAGCTGGACTGTCGACTTATTAGACTAATTAGAAAGTTGAGACTCCAAATCGCGACGATAAACAAAACACGTCAGCCAAAGCACCAACGCGAAAGTTGTACACGAAGATGCTGACGAAGTTTGATTGCGTGGTACAGGACGACGCAACTTACGTCAAGGCAGACTTTAAACAGCTTCCTGGACAGGAACTTCATACGGCAACCGGACGGGGAAAGTGGCAGATATTTTCAAGCACATCAAACTGTCAAAGTTCGCGAAGCAACCGATATCTGGTGTGGCAGGCCATCTGTACCTGTGACTTGAAGAGCAACGTTTACATTGCGACCGGAACCGTCAACCAGGAAATTTATCTGAGCGAGTGCCTACAGAAACGTCTACTGCCTTTGCTGAAGCGACACAATTGTTCCGTTCTATTTTGGCTGGATTTGGCATCTTACCATTACGGAAAAAAGGCCATGGAGTGTTATGCTGAAAACAACGTTCAAGTGGTGCCCCAGGTAGAACCCTCACAACACGCCAGAGCTCCGCCCAATCAAACAATATTGGGCCATCGTCAAGCGAGGAAGCCTCAAAAAGCTGTTGTGAGCGAGAAACAGTTCAAGGCAAACTGGAGAATAAATTGGACAAGGAGACTGTACAAAATCTTATGGCAGTGTTAAACGAAAGACCCGGCAATTCGCATTCGATTAGTTTAGCTGAATATATCTCCTGTATTCTGTATTAACTGAACTTGTAAAGAAAAAGAATTTGACATATTATTAAAAACTTTGATCAACTCACACTGTTTGACCAAATTTTGATCGTAACACCCTTTATTCACTTTGTTCCAGTACAAGGCATAATACAGTTTCAGCTTCATCATGATCCTTCGATTACAAAACAGTTTCCTTCCTTGCCTTCCACATTTGAAAATAGTAAAAAAATCGTCGAACTCCACCCTCCTTGGCTGAACAACCTCTTTTCATCATTACCGGCTTTTCTACAAGAAAATTCCCCTTGTTTTCAGCTTTCACCAGTTTCCTCAGGGATAAAAGATTGAATTGTAAATCTGGAAACCACATCTCTGACTTTAAATGATATAGTTTCTTCATTGATTTTTGCCTTTCCTGACACAGTTCCACCTTTTACAGCATATTCAATCTTCCTAGGTTAGATCAAATTTTCATGACATCAAAAAGATTTTCTCTGTTAATTATATGTCGACTTGTACCATTGTCAATAATCCATTCCATTCCTTCTGCTACTAACACGTTTTCGCAACCTCACATCATCAGTGCAAATTCTCGATTCATTGGCTCTTCAGTAACACGTGCTCTGCCAGTTCTCTTCGCACATTTTGGACATTCGAACTGTCTATGTCCAAGAAATGTCCTCCTCGTTTTTGTTCTAACGCCAACAATCTTGCCTTCACAATGTTGATCTTGAGTTTCTCGTCTGTGATGTTGTTACAGTGTTGTACAATACTGGTCATGTCATAAACAGCTACTCGATGACATCATTATCACACATCTTCGATCTTTCATTCTTCAAGTGCCGAGATATTTCATCAAACTTGTAAAAATGTTGTTTCAACGATCCTACTTCTAGCAATTTCAGATAATACAGACAACGACGGATGAAATTTAAGGCAGCAAATCCCGTTTTAACGAATGTGTTCTTCTAACTGTTCCACATATCATTGGCTCAACTTATGTCCCGAAGGAGTAAAAAATGATTGTCTGCACAAGGTCACGAATTTAAATTCAATTTTGAGTCGTTTTTGACTCACTTTCATCAAAATTGGAGTTCAAATATGAGTATACGTAACTGGAATTGACAAGTCAACGTATCCAAAACATCCATCTGATTTAAGTCGATGTCTTAGATATGACGACTTGTTAATCCAAATTAAATTGACTCAGATATGACTCCATTTTTCTCGAAAATAAGTCAAAACTGATGGCCGTGCAGAATAGAGTTTTATCAAAACCTTAGCTTTTTCATTTTGCTTTTCATAGTTTTCCTTTGTTGCTGCCGTAGCTTCGCCCTTCGGTGAATCTACAATCGATATCGGCCCTTACCTTTTAGCAATTGAGCCTTATGCAGAAAAGAAACAACTTCATCCAATCAGTTGAACGACTAGTTTAACAATGACCAACAGTGTATGTTATGTTCAATAATAAATGAAATTTTTTTTTCAGTCATACGGTAAAAAAATGTTTCCAACGAATTTAGTATTTTTTATTAAAAATATAATGTTTATTCTTGAAAAAAACGTCAAAAGGTACTGAAGAAGGGACCCTGGTCAGCCGTACGACGCAACTTAGTCACGATGCTCTCATTAGAGCGCTGGACGGCACTGACGTCCATCTTCCGGATACAATTCCGAATCCTCATGGTCATCTGCTTCGTATCCTTGGCCCACCAATTATTTGTGTACACTAGGGCACTGAGGAAGCCGAAAAAATACTAAATGGGACGGCACTGGGGTAAGCTGGTCGGGTTCCTTTCTTTCGGCATGTACGGTATCTTTTCCTGCTCAAGATACTCCAGTGTCTTCTTGGCGTAATGGGAAGACGCCTTGTCCCGCCAGAAGACGTACTTTCCATCCGCATGATGCTTCTTTAAGAACGGCAGAAAAATTTTCTAAAGATACTCCTGGTACCCTTGTTGATTGATGGCCAGACCGTTCGGCTTGAACCACGGCTTTGAAATCTCTCTGTCCGATAGGCCGACTTGTTGCTGAAATAGTTGCTGTCATTTCCTGGAATGTGGGTCTTCGAGAGACGTCCCACGGTAGTTCTTCGTCATCCACTGGCACTGAGATTTCACGGTCGCTATCTGCTCGTCCGTGTACTCGGGGGACCTAGTCTTCCGACAGATGATGTCCTCCATCTTGATGGTACGGTTAATCAAGGTATGAGAGCAGTGATATTTTCGGCTGGCGTCACGTAAACTCGTTCCGTCCTTGTTGTCGAACAGCTTTTTCAACGCTTTTTTCTTTTTCTTCGTCAATATCTTCGCCAAACGACCGCTACCGGCCTTTCGCTCACCCATTTCTAGGGAGTTCAGAGAGTAATCCTCTTCGAGAGAAAAAAAACTTACGCTCTTAATTTTAATTTAAGAGAGGAATTGAAATCATTCTCATTTTTTATAGAACACCCTTTAGGTGTAACCAAGTTAATAGGACCCCCAAAACGGTCAAAGTTTGACATTTTTTAACCCATGCAAAATTTTTTTTTTGAAGCAACGGTTTTCTGGGACCAATTTTTTGAGTTGTGGGAGTGTATTTAATTTTACTTCAATGATTTGAATTCAACTGCTGAGATATTCAAGGCAATAGTATTCAAACGTTTCCTATATCATCGTTGGCAACTGCTAGCATATACTTTGCGAAATTTCATTAGGGTGGTTCGCTTTTTTTCCGTTAGGGTAGTCCTTTTTGATGAAAAATTAAGAAAAAATGAATTTGAATGGAATATAGGAGATAACAGTGTTGGCACATCTTTTAAATAATCATTAGCCACTGTCGGCATGTAAAATGTGTTTTTCCGTTAGGATGGCCTACTTATTGCCCATAAGGGTGCTCCTTTTGCCGAAAATCAAACATATATCAAAAAAAAAAAAATGAATTTGAATGGGATATTGGAAGCAATATTATTTTAACAACTCTTTCCTCATAGTAGGCGATTGTCTATACTCGATTTATAATATTGCAATAGGGTTTGCTCTTTTTTATTCCATTAGGGTGGTCCTTTGAAGAAAAAAATTAGGATTTTGAATGGAATTGTATAGACAAAAATATTTACAAATCTACTGAGTCATCGTGTATCATACCTTGGAAAATTAAGCATGTGTCAAATGTGTTAAACTTTGACCATTTTGGGTCCGATTAGTCCGATAAAGCTCAACTTTTGCTCGGGAACTTCTTTTGAGGAGACAAAGCACTAATATTCTTTGAAATTCGAAAAGTCGGTTTTGGCTGACTCCCTACTGATCAGTAACTATTCGCCAGCATCTGAGCATAAAAAAATCACCGTTCCTCAGTGAAATGTAGTGGTTTGCAACTAAACAACTAAATAACATGTTAAGAGCAGTTATAGAAAAAAAATCAGACAAGGAGCAGACAAGTTCCAAACACCATACAAAGTTTATAAGGCACGATTCTTGATGTGAAACTTGCATAAGACAACATTAGTTTTCTATGGCTCAGCCTCATCAAGCATAAACCCACACTCCCTCGTCCTTGCTAATTTAAAATCCCACATGGGTCCACAAATTACACGATTTGTGCTGAATTTCATCAACTATCGTTGTTTAATTCGATAAAATTACCCACTAATGGCAATTGCCTGCAGTATTTATCGCATCATCTGCCCATTCATTACAAACTGCCCAACTGGACAAAAACATAAAATGCATCATTGATTTGTAATAAATTTACCAGTCACCCACACGGACACATTTGCGCATACATCCCGCTGCTCGCTAGCTACTGGACACGTTCCACATTCTAGTTCGCCTCTCCGGATCGGAACTGTGCACTTTGTTACTCAGTTCCACGCCGTGTGATATGCCACAGCCATCCCCGTTCACAATAGCAGATTTCAATCAAAATTTATGTACCACACCGCAAAGTGGACATGATTTGAATAACAGCAAAAGCTTTCCAAATCACATAATGGTCCTCCCAGTTGTGCACCCTTCCTTCCTGCCAGTAATCTCCGTCCATATAAAGTACATCCCAATCACTCTTGCATCCCCGGTTCAAAGTTCCCAACTGTCAATAAATATCTCCCCTGAAAAGCTTCTAAACTTTGTGTGATGTGAGAGTGATTAGGATTTTCTGCATAGTCGGTGCAATTCTATACATAAATTATAATTACTATTATATTGTGCGCGCAGGCTGCTGCCGCCTCACCAACAAATGACGATGACGTCCTGAGAGCTTTGCACGGAATCCCATTTCGATAAACTATCCATCGAGCTCCGGCCACCGAGCACTTACGCAGGCAGGGAAGCAGATTTTCCATTCAATTTTGAATTAAATATAAT
The DNA here is from genome assembly GCA_034211315.2 of Aedes japonicus. Lineage (NCBI taxonomy): Eukaryota > Metazoa > Arthropoda > Insecta > Diptera > Culicidae > Aedes > Aedes japonicus. Next base: position 92,748 of record JASCZW010000603.1, read on the forward strand.
TCAAATCCAATCCGTCCAATTGTCTATGCTCTGAATGATTATGCCACATGCAACTAACATACAGTAGTTTGCTTTCCACCTGCACTCTGCTTTGACGACCTCGACCTGGATTTGCCTCGCAGGACTTGCGTGCAGTTAGTCTGGAGAATAATCATCAAAAAACGTCCATCATCCCAGATTGTTTATGGCTATCACTCGAATGACGACGACGACGTCGGCTAGGCGAACGAACGGCCGGGTTGAATGTGCAGAAAATGGAACATCAAAATGCAGTTGCAATCTGTCCGGATTATCAGTAGGGGTGTGTGCATTTCCATTACTTGAACCATTGGCAAACTTTAGAACAGAAGTTGGGGCATCCCTCGGGGGTCAAACAGCAGCGGCGACGAGTGATGATATTCTCTCTATCAAATTGACTTCTATTATAATAGGTCCGAAGGATTTATAGGTCCCGAGTCTGATAAACAATGGACAGTAATAGTTATCATAAATACGTAATAATAATTATCATCATCGTCATCTTTCATTCCAAATCATCATTCAGTATGTGCATACTAGTCAGCATCAGCAGCAACTTCTGGATGATAAAATATGACGTTGGATGTGAAGGCATCCCGGACCGTGACGGCAAATGATGTGGTATTCCTGCAATGGTCAATCCATTCTGCTGAACGGCGATGGAACCATCATTGCTGCTGTTGTTGTTGTTGTTGTTGAGGACCCAGAGGGAATCCCACCATCCACACAGTTCAACGGAAAGTGAGTGCTACGTGTCGGTCAAGTGACGCTGACAAATCGCACAAATCAACCAGGCGTTAACAGATTGAAATATACACGCGCGAAGTTCGCAACAACTAGGAACCACCGTTCTGATGGAAGATAAACTCTCGCTGGGAACTCGGTGTCAACGATGCAGCAAAACTATTAGCGTGGGCATGTTTTCGGATGACAGATGATGAACTCTACTCGACGCGCACCCTGCGTTGTCTTTCGTGGCATGGCAGTTCAAAATTTTGAGTGTGTTCTGAGTACGAGGCACTGACTAAGCCTGCAAGTAGTAGACAGAATACGCGTAGCTGTCCAAGGGGAAACAATTGTAATAGAATTAAAAGGAGATAACCAAAACCACTAAAGAGTTCTTCATAGGAGGTTCCGTTTAGAGGTTCGATCAAGACTAAAAGATGGGTGGATTGCGGATATCGGATTGCGTAATTGTTAAAGATGCCATTGATCGTTTCTGGTAATCTGTCGCACAGGCGTTCTGTGAGTACCACGAAGTGAGAGTTCAGCCGGATATGTTTTTGCAGCTAAAAAAAGGTCCTTGATTAGTTTTTATTCTAATCAAAGTGGTTCTTTTGAAGGGGGAGGTAGCTCATCGAATCTACCTGTCCGCCTCTAAACATTTTGATTAGAGGTACGTAACAGGTGGGTCTCCGTCGATGACCTGTCGATCTGTTAAATTTGAAATACGTCTGAATTGAGTTGTCTTAAATTATAATATAGGAGCCCAAAACCAGCTTGCCCAATTCAAGGAAAGGTGAGAAAAAGGAAAATCCTAGTCCACCTGGTTTTCGTAGTACCAACTACACCCAGGATTTTCCATCTCTCCCGGGGGCATCCAAACCCCTGAAGCCCAAATTTTAAGAACAGAAGCCCCCTCCTCTAGTGGGCTGTTCTCATTTGATGACATTGCCGAAGGTATCTTTAAGTACCTCGAAATTTCTGACCCTCTCAAAAGCATTGTTTTGGCAATGCTTCCAACAGTGAAGACTTTTTTGAAGCAATTGACAATTAAGTGGCCCCTCCTTGCAGCTATCATTTCCTTCGATGGATAATTTTCCAAATGAGGTCGGGGATTTGATCACTGTTCTACAATGGAATTGTCGAAGATTGATTCCTAAATTGGAATCATTCAAATTTTTAGCTCACACTACCGGTTGTGATGCATTCGCTCTTTGTGAAACATGGCTCTCTTCCGAAATCAATCTTCCGTTTCATGATTTCAATATTATTCGGCTTGTTCGTGTGGATCCGCGTGGAGGGGGAGTACTTTTGGGGATCAAAAAGTGCTACTCCTTTTATAGAGTGAATTTTCCTCTTATTCCAGGTATTGAAGTTGTCGCATGTCAGGCTGTTATTAAAAATAAAAGCCTTTGCATTGCTTCTGTGTATATTCCTCCTAGAGCCTCAATTAACCAAAAACAACTTTCAGATATATGTTCGGTCCTTCCTTCTCCACGGTTGGTCATGGGAGATTTTAACTCTCACGGTACAGGCTGGGGAGAACTTTACGATGACAACCGGTCTTCCCTGATATATGACCTCTGTGACAACTTCAATATGACAGTACTCAACAATGGAGAAGTAACACGTTTGGCTGGTACTTCCTCAGTTGGCAGTAGATTAGACCTCACACTTTGTTCGAATTCATTATCGTTGGATTGCACATGGAATGTGATTCAAGATCCCCACGGTAGTGATCACTTGCCCATAAAAATTTCGGTTGCCATCGGGTTCAATCCGTCGAAATCTGTCAACGTCACGTATGATCTTACCAGTCACATCGATTGGACAAAGTTTAGAACAGCAGTAGATGAAGCCGTAACGACGGTAAAAAGGCTTTCACCGCTGGAAGAGTATAACTTCCTCTCCAACCTGTTCTTAGACAGCGCGCTTCAAGCTCAAACTCGACCAGTTCCAGGGACGTCATCTCGCAGGAAACCTCCTTATCCATGGTGGGATCAGCAATGCACCGAGGTTTACCGTAAAAAGTCCGACGAGTTTAAAGTTTTCCGTAGACGTGGAACACCTGAGCACTTCGAAGTATACACGGTTCTCGAACGCGAACTTCAGAACCTCATCAAGGCCAAGAAACGCGGTTACTGGCGAACATTCGTGAACGGGCTATCGCGTGAAACGTCGATGAGTACCCTTTGGAATACGGCGCGAACGTTGCGTAACCGAACTACGAACAACGAGAGCGAAGAGTTCTCGGACCAACGGATCCTCAAATTTGCGCGAAAATTTTGTCCAGATTCTGTGCCGGCACGGATGATTCCTCGCGAAACCTCGAATTCGATAGATGAGATCAGCCAACCTTTTTCAATGGTAGAACTCTCTCTCGCGCTTTTTTCGTGTGGCAATACGGCTCCAGGGGCTGACAGGATCATATTCAACTTGCTCAAGAACCTCCAGGACGTCACTAAGAGGCGCATGTTGAACTTGTTTAATCAGTTTCTGGAGCTCAACATTGTACCGGATGATTGGAGACTGGTGAGAGTTATTGCCATTCAAAAACCTGGTAAGCCCGCGTCCGACCACAACTCCTATCGACCCATCGCGATGTTATCCTGTATTCGAAAGTTGTTGGAGAAAATGATCCTTTTCCGTCTGGACAAATGGATTGAGACGAATAACCTACTTTCAGATACTCAATAAGGTTTCTGTAGGGGTAAGGGAACGAACGACTGTCTCGCGTTACTTTCCACCGATATTCAGTTAGCTTTTGCTAAAAAAGAGCAAATGGCTTCTGTATTCTTGGACATAAAGGGGGCTTTTGATTCAGTATCTGTTGAAGTTCTTTCAGATAAACTCCACGCTTGTGGCTTTTCACCATTAATGAATAATTTTTTATACAAATTGCTGTCAGAGAAACATATAAGCTTCTCTCATGGAACCTCTACAGCTTTTCGATTTAGCTACATGGGTCTCCCCCAGGGATCATGTTTAAGCCTTCTTTTGTATAACTTTTATTTCAAGACATTGACGGTTGTCTAAGTGACAATTGTACGTTGAGACAACTTGCAGATGACGGTATAGTGTCTGTCACGGGACCCAATGGGGTTGGACCCTTGCAGGATACCCTTGGACAATTTGTCTACTTGGGCACTCGAGCTAGGTATCGAATTTTCTACGGAGAAAACTGAGTTGGTAGTTTTTTCTAGGAAGCATAACCCAGCACAGCCGAAGCTTAAAATTTGGGGTAAGCCGATAACTCATTCTATGTCATTTAAATATCTTGGGGTCTGGTTCGATTCTAAGTGCACCTGGAGATCCCATATTGAGTATGTGAAGCGAAAGTGCCAGCCAAGGATCAACTTTCTCTGCACAATTACCGGGACCTGGTGGGGAGCGCATCCGCAAGATCTTCTAACGTTGTACCGGACAACGATTTTGTCGGTTATGGAATACGGTAGTTTTTGTTTTCAGTCAGCGGCTCGGTCGCACTTCATTTAACTGGAACGTATTCAGTATCGGTGTCTTCGTATCGCGTTAGGTTGCATGCACTCGACTCACACCATGAAGTGCTGGCTGGCATGTTGCCACTCTCGGATCGGTTTACAGAATTATCTCTCCGGCTCCTCACCAGGTGTGAAGTTATGAACCCTCAGGTAATCGAACATTTTGAGAAGCTCCTTGAGTTGAATCCTCAAACCCGCTTCATGACCTTGTACCATTTGTACATAAAACAGGATGTCAGCCCTTCGCCGAACATTTCCAATCGTGTTTGCTTCTCAGATTTCGACAATTCGGTTCATTTTGATTTATCCATGAAGCAGGAGCTTCATGAAATTCCAGAGCACCATAGTCCTATGATTGCTCCGGTGATATTTGCTGCAAAGTTTGGCCAAGTTGATTCCACTAAATCATTCTTCACTGACGGATCCTTGATAGAGGCGTCAGCAGGCTTTGGTATATTTAATGAAATTTATAGCGCCAATCGTAAACTTCAAGCTCCTTGTTCCGTTTATGTCGCTGAATTAGCGCCAATACACTTTACGCTAGAAACTGTTGCCTCATTAACACCGGATCAGTACTTCATTTTCACGGATAGTCTCAGTTCTATAGAGGCTATTCGCTCATTGAGGCCGGTAAAGCACTCCTCGTATTTTCTCATGAAAATGCAGGAGCTTCTAAGTGCTTTATCTTCGCGTTATTTTATCATCACCTTTGTATGGGTCCCATCCCATCTCATTGTTCAATTCCGGGCAATGAGAAAGCGGACTCGCTTGCAAAGGTGGGCGCTATGGAAGGCGATATTTATGATCGACAAATCGCCTTCAACGAATTTTTTACTATTTTTCGTCAACAGTCACTCGTCAGCTGGCAGCATAAATGGAGTAAAGGAGATTTGGGGCGATGGCAACATTCTATCATCCCAAAGGTGTCGAAGAAATCTTGGTTTAGCGGGATGGATGTGGGTCGAGACTTCATTCGTGTCATGTCTCGCCTCATGTCCAATCATTATTCTTTGAACGCTCATTTATACCGGGTTGGGCTGAGCGACAGCAATCTCTGTGAATGTGGACAAAGCTATCAGGACGCAGATCACGTTATTTGGTCTTGTTCTGGGCATCGTGAGGTCAGATCGGGGCTTTATGATTCCCTTCGGGCTCGAGGTAGACAACCCAATGTGCCAATTCGAGATATTTTGGCTGTACGTGATTTGGAGTTTATGGAACTCATTTATTTGTTTTTGACTAACATCAGCCTTAGGTTGTAGTTAGTTTAAGCTGTATGTTAATTTTAAGTTTCTTTTATCTGTGTTTGTGTGTGTGTTTTTTCTTTTCTTTCTCAAAAATGTTCAAGTCAAAAGAAGCCAAAATTTGTATAGTTTTAAGTTTTCTGTCAATTTAGAATTAAAAAAAAATGTGTTATGTAAACCCAAACTTTAAACTTCAGCCCACCTTCCCATCCTTTCAGTTGTTATTCCTATTAACCTCGAGACGGCCGCGAGTAATCGGTTCTATCCCCTTAACATTAGTTTTAATATAATTGATGTACACAAATATGAAAACTTGGCTCTGTAAAGTTAATTCGATTGAGCCTGTACAAATAAATGATTTAAAAAAAAATTATAATATACTGATGTAACAGGAGATGTTCGGTCATCACTATGAGGCCCCAAGAGTGGACAGTAATATTTGCAAGAAATGAGAGATATGAAGAGAAAGTTTTGTATTTGTATTTGTATTTGTATTTGTCTTTGATTCATTGGACTTTGTGGTCTACATGAAATACTTAAATCTAATAAAAGCCATCGTTAAAAACGGTTCAGCAAGCAGTGACGAAATCTTGAGGTGGACATGTTGAAATCAAATTCGCCGGATACTATGTTGAACCAACGGATCATGGCGACAAAGGAACTATTTGCAGCATGATTAGTTGCCATTGGCGGAGCTAGACAATTGGTCTGGAGGGGGCTTGCGCAAAGGATTTTATTTTTTCGTTTTTAACAAGAGTGATGAAAGTAGCGTAATTGTTGGGGACAGGTTATTTAATTGATAAATCAAAACGGATTTAATCGAATAATTAGGTCTATTCTGAGCCTCGGTGAGTCGAGATGCCTTAAGAGAATCGAGTGGGGTGAATAAATACCTCGTATTATTTCGTGTGGATCAAATGGAGAATGGACTCACTCGAGGTTACTTTAGTAACCTTACTCAATTCTCTTGAAGCGTCTCAACTCATCCGAGGCGGAGAATAGTCCTGAATCTATATAGAGCTAGGTTCGGCCTGGCTTGGCTTATTTTTTTTTATGAAAATTGGCTTATTTTTGAACTCATTCCATGCTTGTGTATTTAAATATTTACATATATTTATATTTGTAATTGAAATCCAAATCGTTGGTTACAAGGTATTCAAACATATTGGATGAACCTTTTGAAAGATTAACAGCCATTATATGATAGTTTTGTAATGTTCTAGGTCATCAAAACTGTCCTTGAGTTCAGAACTTCAGATCTTCAGTAGTAACTATAGCGTTTTGGGCTATAAAGTTCTGTCCAGTTAGAATCCAGAATCACTTATTGTGTTGCAGCGACACGGAAAGTGATCACTGTAAGAATTCTTGTACAGTGGTTTGTTTGCCTAGGCACCCACTTTATGCGGTATAAATTTCACGGTGTTTCGTGCAGTGTGTCAAAAGTTATTCTAGATGGAAACCGGGAGGAGAGAAACAATTCTGCACACCCACGTTAATAATCCAAAATGGTCCGCAATAAAAATCTCAAAAACGTTGAAAATCGCCAAATCAACCGTGTATGATATGCGCAAAAGTTTCAGGGAGCGAAGTAGAGTGGAACGAGAACCTTAAGGTAAGCGTCGTAGTGGAACATATAACCGCAAGCTGAACCAGAAGGTGTTGAGAACCGTCAGAGCAAACCCTGGACTATCATATAATGAAATCGCACAAAAACACGCTGCTGCTCGCAGTACCGTTCGAAGAATTCATTTACGAGCAGGATATCGTTCTTATCGAGCCAGCAAGCCACCAAACAGAACGTCGAAGCAAAGTTTGGTCACCAAAACTCGATCACGGAAATTGTACCAGCAGGTTTTGACAAACTACCAAGGATGCCTGCTCATTGACGATGAAACCTACAACGAAATGGATTTCGGACAGCTTCCTGACCAAAAATTCTACATGGCGAAGGCACGAGGAGATGTTCCAGCGAAGTTTAAGTTTGCTTTTATGGACAAATTTGACAAAAAAAAACTTCATTTGCATAAAAAATAAAACATTGAAACACTTCTGCAAATTTTCGCTAGTAAACGCGAGCAAATTCCTTTAAATTCCACTACGACCTTATCTTTTGACAATCGTTCTACTAATACGCTCAAAAATGTTTTTTTTAAATAGTGTTTTTTAAAAAACAAAAGTGACAGTCAGAAAAAACTGTGCTTTGGCAAGGGATATGCAACTGCAGACCAAAGTGTTCGTTTCAAATAAGACGATGGACTCGAAGCTGTACAAGGAAGAATGCCTCAAAAACTACCTTTAATAAAAGCCCATAAAGATCCCGTGAAGGTTGGGCCAGATTTGGCGAGTTGCCACTACAGCCGGGAAGTCATCCAGTGGTGCCGCGAAAGTAACGTAGATTTCATCGATAAAAACATAAATCCACCCAACTGCCCGCAGATCCGGCCCATGGAGAAATGTTGGGCAATAATGAGGCGGAAGCTTAAGAAAAGTGGAAAAATGGCTCGGGACGCGACTCAGATGACCAAAATGTGGAACAAACGTGCCAAGGAAGTTGACTCCGGAGGTGTGCAGCGTTTGATGGGAGGAATAAAGAAGGAAGTGCGAATTTTTATTAGAAACGAAGAGAAATGATTTGTATTGATATTTTTTCCTCTAAGAACAGTGAAGTACCTTTGTTTTGATGTATTGAACTTATTTATACGTCAATTTGTTACCGAAATACAGATGATTTTATTATTCCAGATTCTACATGGACATAGCTATACATTGAATAATAAAAAAAAATGATGAATTTCTGTATACCCATATTTCTGTATTTATAGAAGTAAATAGAAGTAATGTTAATCATTATATGAATTGCTTTTACATTGATTTTTTTAAAGCAAGAATGCATGTTTAAGCAAGGTGATACCTGCCGTCTTTATGCATATTTTAAGATTAAAGTCCACCTATCACGTGGAAAACATTTGCTTAACTTCTTTTCACTTGAACTAACGCAGTAATTTGATCGTGTGGCATGAAATGAGAATTTGAAGAGACTCAAATTTGACATGAAGTTGATGACGGCAATGCTGACACCACTTCTTGTTGAGGCGAAAAATTGAAAACTCGCTATCGGTATGATAAGGATCTACAGATGTTTACATGATTGGTTTTATTGTGATTGAGGATTTTAAGGATCATAGCGAAAGATTTCTAGGATTTCTTGTTAATCATCAATCATATCGGACTAAAGCTGGATAAAAATCGTTTTTCAACTGAAACACAAATTCCACCTCTAATCAGCGAAAAAATGGTAAACAAATTTTTAAATCTGCTCAAACAAAGGTTTAGATTGTTTTTCCATTCCCGAACACACAGCAGATTGTTGAAACTTGTTTCTCCAATCGCAAACTCACGGGAACAGAACATCAGCACAAAAAGGATTTTGATTTATGTCAAAAATCAGATTGGAATAATATATCAAGGAAATTCTGTTTGTTTGGCAAATCGGGAATGACTAGTTCCCATTCCAATCCATCTCCGGAGTAGGTGGAGTGCCGTGTCTCTCCCTTTTGTGCCTTCAAACATATGATATCTTGCTCCTGAGTTAGCTGCAATGATGCTCTAAGCACACACACACACAAACATATTCGCACAAACTCACCTTGATGCTGGATCAGCATCATAGAGTTCCCCTTTGCCTCGGCATTTCCACCAAATTCAAATCCAGGTGACGTGTGTGTGCGCTGGTTCTCGTTCGTTTTGCGTTCGGAGATTCATTTGGCTCTTGATTTTTCAAGAAAAATAAATAAAATTTCAATCTGAATATGACATATAATTGATTTAAAACGTTTGTTCTTCCTTTGCCATTCTCTCGCTCACGGCATGTCTCATTGTGAGTATCTGGCATGCGGCGGGTGGAGTTTTTCCGGGGGGGAAATTTTCATGCGGCGATTGTTCCTAGTCAGTCCCACAGGGAAGGTGGCAAGGGAAGAACTCTCTGATGAATAAATTTGCCCTATGCAACGTGTAGGCAAGAGTCAAAAATTGCACCCGGTCGCCTGGTCAGTTGGTCGGTCAATCGAGCTCGTTTAGAGACGATATGTTTTGGACGTGTTCTCCTGGGTTCCGACTATCAGCCCCTGTGATGTGGCCTGTCACGTGGTTTCGATTTTTTGAAGCAAACATCATTTTTGAAAGGTTAAAAAGCAATATACATTTTCCCTGGGTGAAGATCGGGTTTTCTCATCCCCATCGGATGGCAATATATCGACTCTCGAGAGCATCAAATTGATCGAAAAGAGCATATGGATTTCACTTGAGGCGCATTCCAGTTTGCATGGGTCACCACAGGCCAACACAGCTGACAGGGAAAAAGAGCACCAAACATGACAGCGAACGTAAATGCTTTCGGGGACGGTTCTTCTGCAGGAGACAATTGGATCACTTCGGATCTAACCTACCGGCATAATCTCGTCTCGTTGTACAACGAAACTAAAACAACAACAACGTCGGTAGAAGCTAATCTCTCCGGATGTTTTCCAATTCCCAGGTTGCCAGATGACTCACGGATTCCACCACCTCTCCAGATGGGGTTGCAGACTTTGCATGTCTGCCGCACGTACCTATGACACATCAAACTCACAAAAGTATTACCGTAAGGAGGAAGATTTAATTCATATTCTGACCCGGTAGACTTCAGAAATCACTTCGAATAACAAAACAAAGAGAGACACAATGTCATCGTCCTCGTTCGTCTTCCTCCTTTTTTGCATGCAGAGGGGAAATTTGATGAGACTAGATTTAATTGTTGTTGGCCTTTGATTCGCCCGGAACATCAAACGAAGGTTGATTTTATTATTTGTGGATTAAAATGTCAGATGGCTAATGCCAGAAGCGACACGACCAGAAGCTTAGTGAAGGGCAGCTTGATGTGCTACTGATTTTTCCTTAATTTGTAGGGTTTTAAAATAATGCGATGCGATAAAACGACAATGCATAGTATGAATCTGTTTGATTTTTGGACTCAATGAGAAAAAATAATGCCTTATTATCATCCAGTACATCATGCGGTTTATTCAATCATTCTTTATTGGTGATCAAATTAGAAAAATAAAAGTCAGTTAGGTTGTGTAAACTAGCACAGACACATTCTTCGGGTTGACGTATATAACGTTTAATTTATTGTTAAATATCAACAATTCTCTGAGAAACAGAAGAATTGCCTCTCTTGACTGAATACCTCAAACAGTAAGGAGTGTATCGAATATAAGCTATCCACATACATTTGCATTGTACGCATGTATTTGTGATGGTTTTTTATGCTCTGAACACTGCATGCTGTGCGTTTGACTGTCAGCTTTCTTTTGTTTACTTGTTTGTGCTGTTCAAATTCTGCGTTTTCAAAATGTCGCGTATTGAAAAGGAAGTGAAAATTAAGGTTCTGGACACATGGCTAAGTGAGAAGGGTATTACTATGCGAAAATTGGCGAAGCGGTTTGGAATTCATCATGCGAGTGTTAAAACCATCATTAATAAGTTTGGGGAACACTACTCTTTGGATGAGCTACCAGGAAGAGGCAGAAAACCCGGTTCTTCCAACCCGAAACTGGAGCAGAAAGTGGTATCTCTAATCATGAAGAACAAATCAATGTCAATACGTGATTTGGCCAAAAAAGCAGGAACGAGTGTCGGAATGATCCAGCGTATCAAGAGGCGAAACCACCTGAAGACCTACAAGAAGCAGAAAATCTCGAAACAAAGTGCAGAACAGAAGAAGCGAGCAGCAACAAGGGCCCGGAAATTGTATTCGCGTCTTGTGCAGCGTCCGGATGCATGCGTTTCGATGGACGATGATACCTATGTAAAGGAGGACTCAAAACCCTTCAGGTCCACAATATTTACTGCCGTCGTTGGGGAGGATGAGCGATGCGGACAGGTCGATTCAAGTGGAGAAATTCGGTCGAAAGGTACTGGTATGGCAAGCAATATGTTCCGTGGTTTGAAGTCAACCATTTTTTACACTACCGGAACTATAAATGCGGAAATCTATCGATCTGAGTGTCTCTAGAAGAGATTGTTGCCTTTATATAAGAAGCATAGTACACCTCCACTGTTTTGGCCAGATTTAGCCTCAGCTCACTATGCCAAAACCACTCTCAATTGGCTTGCGGAAAAGGGTATAGATTTCGTTGAGAAAAATATCAATCCACCAAATTGCCCTCAGCTTCGACGCATCGAACGTTACTGGACAATCGTGAAGAGGGTCTTCAAGAAGACTGGTAAGGCAGCTGGGAACATGCAGGAGTTCAAAAAAATTTGGACTCAAGCGTCCAAAAAATGCGATGCAACACTTGTCCGGTACTTGATGAAGAGCATTCGATCCAAAGTTTGAAAATTCGTGAAGGAATAACTTAAATTTCATCCGGTCTTCATTATGTTCAAGTTTAACCTCGTACAATAAAGGATCAATTTTTTGTATGAATAAAATATCGGTTTTCAACATAATTTGAAAGAAAGTTTGTGGATAGCTTATTTTCGATACACTCCTTAAGCAAGGGGAATGCAGGTTCGATCATGAAAATGTCCGTAAATCATACATTTAAAGGCTGACTAAAAGTTCAATAGAGAACAACTGGTGCAAGTTTGATCAAAGTTGTCGATCGCGTTCAGAAATATCGCTAAATGGAACTCGAAAGAAAACAAAATATTATGTACAAACACCCGGAAAATCAAGAGTGGTCCGTATCCAAGCTGGCTAAAGGGTTGAAGATGCCAGAAACAACAAATTGTCAATTGCTCAACACCTACAAGGAAGCCCTGAGTGCGGAAAGGAATCAACGGACCTAAGAAAAAACAGGAACCAGGTACTGTCAGCTGCGCAGCAAGGTGTTGAGGTGCGTTAAAGTAAATCTCGGTCTTTCGATTCGAGATGTGGCCAGAAGGTCCAACGTCAACTTTCAAACGATACGGAGCATCCTTTCCAGGGAAGAATACAAGTCGTACAAAGCCAGTAAACATCCAAAAAGCGTGCAAGGCTCTTGTACGACCGTGTTTTGACAAAACATAAGATCGATGACGAAACATACGTTAAACTCGATTTTAAGCAGCTGCCCGGTCAAAAGTTTTACATCGCGACTCATGCACTCGCAAAAATAAGCGTTGCTTAACCGGCCGTCATAGTTGTCATAGTTCATAGAAACACCAAAACTATGTAGTGATAGCTCATAGTTATGACTTGCAAGTAATAGTTTTACGCTACGATGTAAAGGGCGATACGGTCAAAATTTGGTCAATATCAACTTGACGTATTTCTTTCAATTTTGCATTTACAAAACCTGAACACCCCTCATTTTGAAGGTGTGTGTGAGTAAAATGTTGCTCCTATTTTGATTTTGGAATTCACTCTTCAGTTGTCAAAATGCCGTCCAAGCAAGAAGAGCAGCGTATCAAAATTTTGCTCGCGCATCGCGAAAATCCGAGCTACTCGCACGCAAAGTTGGCAAAATCGCTAAAAGTTGCCAAATCAACCGTTACAAATGTAATTAAAGTGTTTGGGGAACGTTTGTCGACAGCCAGGAAGTCTGGATCGGGGGGAAATCGAAAACCGGAAGCCGCTGAGACGACAAAGAGAGTTGCCGGTAGTTTCATGAAACCCTAACCTATCTCTCCGAGATGCCGCAACAAGCTGGGTGTATCGTCTACAACCGTGCATCGAGCCAAAAACGAGCCGAACTTATCGACTTACAAGAAGGTAGTGACTCAAATCGCGATGATAAACAAAATACGACGGCCAAAGCGCGATCCCGGAGGCCGTACACGACGATGCTGACGAAGTTTGACTGCGTGGTAATGGACGACGAAACCTACGTCAAAGCCGACTACAAGCAGCTTCGGGACAGGGAGTTTTATACGGCAAAGGAAGGGGAAAGGTAGCAGATATTTTCAAGCACACGAAACTGTCAAAGTTCGCAACGAAATATCTGTTTGGCAAGCCATCTGTACCTGTGGCTTGAAAAGCAGCATTTTCATAGCTTCCGGGACCGTCAACCAAGAAATTTACGTGAAAGAGTGTTTGAATAAACGTCTGCTGCCTTTCCTGAAGAAACACGGTTGTTCCGTACTGTTTTGGCCGGATTTGGCATCTTGCCACACGGTAAAAAGGCCATGGAGTGGTACGCCGCCAACAACGTGCAGGTGGTTCCCAAGGACAAGAACCTCCCAACACGCCAGAGCTCCGCCCAATTGAGAAATACTGGGCTATTGTCAAGCGGAACCGAAAGAAGACCAAAAAAAACTGCTAAGGACGAGCAGCAGTTCATGCAAACTGGCTTTCTGCGGCGAAGAAGGTGGACATGTGCGGCTGTACAAAATCTGATGGCAGGGGTCAAGCGTAAGGCCCGGCAATTCGGATTTGGAAAAGCGGAAGCCTAACTGAATATTTTTCCTGAATTTTATACTAATTGAACTTGAAATAGAAATTTAATTTGATTTTTTAAATAAACGATTTCACCGATTTACACGCGTTTTCCCTTGACCAAATTTTGACCGTATCACCCTTTAGAGCGGCGCCCGTTGTCGTGTGTACACTCTAGGGATAGTTTCTATGGGATAGTAGTAGGCTACGAACTATTCCATCCAGACGGAATAGTTCATAGTTTGTTAATCGAAGTTTTTTGACAGTTCGTTTGCACTGTTTGCTAGTTTGTGTTTTCGCAGTATTTTTAATACAAAAATGGACCAGAAAAAATTCCACTTGATTGAGCTGCTGGACCAACTTCGGTGTTGTGGGAACCAAATTATCCCGATTACCTGTGGAAGTATATACTTAAAAGTGAGTATATTATTTTGTTTAGCAATTTCTCATCCGAAGAATGGCTAGACCAGGGGATTTTGATGATTAGCTAAGTAGTATGATTTTTTCAAGATCATAACGTTGAGAGGCAGATTACAATTCTACCAGTCCGGTGTTCAACCTTTGATTTGAATCGTTTTGAAACTTGAAAAACCGAGTGGATCGAAACCACTGCCAAAAATCAGGACACTATTCTGGGGAAATCGACCAACTCGTTGCTGGAGAAGTTATGGGCTAAAAACTGCCTAGTATAACAAATATTCGATAGCTCTAAAGGACTTTAATAACAAATTTGAGAAGGCCTATGCAGAGAAAATAATTTTCAGAATTTCTCAAAAGCAGATGATTGTCCTCGCGTCAGATGAGCCATACAAATTGCCCATCATTGAAGCCGAAACAGGCATCTCAGGAGCCATAGATTCTGCATAAGATTCCCCAACAGATATTGGCAAATATCCCACCATCAATGATCCTTCCATTTGACAGAAGTACATTTGTATTCGACATGCATCATAGCCATTAGAATGATGCTGAACTGCCTTTTATAATTTAAATAATCACTGACGCTCTTTGAAGGATTTTTTATTCTAACGTGCTTTCCGTCTAACGCTCCTACGCAATTGGAAAATTGCCATTTCTCTTTAAAACCACGTGAAATCGGTAGGCACTTTTTTTCTAAGCAATATAAATATAAATAAACCTATCATTTCAATTTCAATTAATTTTTGCAGCTCTAAGAACATACGAATAATTTGAAACCTCAAAGCAGTGAATTTAATCGATTTCCCTGAACTTCTCAGAAGAACTTCCCTGACCTTCTCTGAAAAGCTTCGTTGAACTTCTCTGAAGAACTTCCTTGACCTTCTAGAAAGAACTTTCCTGAATTTCTGTGAAGAACTTGCCTGAAGTTCCTCTGAAGAACTTCCCTGTAGTTCCTCTGAACGCTGAAGAAACTCCTCGAAAAAAACTCCCTGAAATTACCTTCCTGAATTCCTCTGAATAAAATTCCCAAGCTTCTCTCCCCGAAGTTTACTGAAGAACATCCCCGAAGTTTTCTGAAGAACTTCCCTGAACATGTATAGACAACCACCCTGAATTTCTGTGCAAATCTTCCCTTAAGTTCCTTTGCAGAACTTCTACAAAGAACTTTCCTGAATTTCTGTGAAGACCTTGCCTGAAGTTCCTCTGAAGAACTTCCCTGTAGTTCCTCTGAAGAACTCTGAAGAGACTCCTCCAAAGAACTTCCCTGAATCTCTGAGAAAATTTCCCAAACTTCTCTCCCCAAAGTTTACTGAAGAACTTCCTCGAAGTTCTTTGAAGAACAACTCCGACGTTTTCTGAAGAATTTCCCTGAACTTCTGTAAAGAACTACCCTGACTTTCTGTGAAGATCTTCCCTGAACTTCTATAAAGAACTTGCCTGAAGTTCCTCTGAAGAATTTCTATAAAGTTCCTCTGAAGAACTCTGAAGAAACTCTTTGGAAGAACTTCCCTAAATTATCTGAATAAATTTCCCAACCTTCTTTGAAGAATTATCTGAAGTTCTCTGAACAACCTTCTTGAACTCTTGTGTAGAATTTTTCGAACATCTTTGAAGAACTTCCCTACAGTTCTCTAAAAAACTTCCCTGAACTTCTCTAATGAACGTCCTCGAATTTCTCTAAAGAAATTCCATTAACTTCTCTGAAGAGGTCCTCTGAACTGTTCTGAAAGAATTTCGCTGAACTAGAAAACCGGATCTTCATTACCCAACTCCTTCAGCAAATTAGCCTTGATTCCCGGGCCATCAAGACGAGGAATCCACGATTTTGTCCGACGTTGCGTGTTTTTCGTTTTATCCACCTTTTCAATATGATGTACGCAGCAACTGCTGCAATTTTTATTATTTGTCCATAACTACCGAGTATGCCCATGATTACTTCCCAAATTTATTTTTTTTTAATTCACAACTAAATATAAGCGGTCGGTAATTAACTGGACAATGCGTACCATTGGTATTTCGCGTGCCTGCAGGTATAAAATAGATCCTACTCCAGTCACTCCTATCCATACCTCCCAGTGGTGCCAACTGGGGTATGAGTAACCATAGGAATGATCGGGTAGCCAACCCCGGTGGGACCTTGGTCATATGTTGACAGGGAAGGAGGGCTACCCTCTTCAAAGGGTGCAGTCTATCAGAGCGTCTGTTCTCCATGTAAGAGGCGGCTTAAAACAGCGTCTGTTCTCCATATTAAGAGCGGCTGATCATCGTCCTTGTGCCATCATGGGACTCTAAACAGTGTTGTGCACGATGGTCCCCCGGCAAGACAGTGGGTTGGAGAAGGCCCAACAAGCCGCCTTCAAAAAATCAACGTTACAAATAATACAGAATTTCATTGCTAGTGGAGGACCAACGCGCCCTTGGAGTCTTTGAACGGAAGGTGCTGCGTAAAGGGCGAACACGAAATTATTGCGACACATTCAACAGGGCATAACTTTTTTACCATTGCGTAAAAATCAACCAAATTTTGCACACTTTCTCATTGATGTGTATTGTTTACATGCTGTCAAACTCGAAGTCGTGTTTTTCGATTCAACGAAAATGGAGGTGAACCAACGCGAGTCAAGAGAACAAATTCTTTCCAAACACCTGGAATTTCCTGACCTGTCGCACCGGCAGTTGGGAAAAATGTTGAACATTCACCATTCAACCGTCTCCAGAGTGTTGAAGCGGTTCCAGGAGCGGTTGACGTTGGACCACGGCAAAGGAGCTGGAAGAAAACCGGGACCGGAGAACAAAAAGACGGAGGGAAAGGTGAAGCGGATGATTAAAGAAAATCCCAACGTCTCAAGCCGTGATTTGGCTAAAAAGATCGGCATGTCGCAGAGCTACGTCCAGAATGCAAAGAAGAGAGCTGGACTACATACATACAAGGTACAGAACTTCCCAAACCGCGATGAGTGGCAACAATCGACGGCTAAAACTCGGCACGGAAGCTCTACGAGAAGATGCTGACAAATATGGCTGCTGTGTGATGGACGACGAAACGTATATAAAAGCCGATTTTAAGCAAATTCCGGGTTGGAGTTTTTCACCGGCAAGAGCAAGTTCTATGTGGACGACACATTTAAGAAGAAAAAATGTCGAAGTTCGCCTCCAAATATCTCATTTGGCAGGCCATCTGCTCTTGCGGACTGAGGAGTGAGCCTTTCGTGACAAAGGGCACAGTAAATGGCGAGATCTACAAATCTGAGTGCCTCGAGAAGCGCCTTTTGCCGTTCTTGCAGCAGCACGACGAAGCTCCGCTATTTTGGCCAGATTTGGCATCATGCCACTATTCTAAAAGTGTCCTGGAGTGGTATGAGGCCAATTCTGTCCATTTTGTCCCAAAGGACATGAATCCGCCAATCTGTCCGGAGCTGCGCCTGGTGGAGCAGTACTGGGCAATGATGAAGCGGGAACTTCGGAAGAGCAAGAAGACAGTCAAAGACGAGAAGGACATGTTAAGAAAATGGATAAAAAAAACTGAGAAACTGGTACCGGATGACACTGTAAAGACTTTGATGGAGGGTATCAAGCGAAAATGCGTTCAATTTTACACTCAAGGCTCCATCGATTAACTTTTCTTTTGATTTTTGAAGTAAATATATGTATAAAACTACCCTAAAATTTTGGTTTGATTCTAAACATTATAAGAAAATTGACATGACATTTTCGGTGTCGCAATAATTTCGTGTTCGCCCTTTACCATCTACGGTGGAATGAAGATGGAAGACGGAACGTGGAGGAGGCGAATGAACCACGAGTTGCACCAGTTGCTGGGAGAACCTCCCATCGTACACATAGCAAAAATCGGTCAATTACGATGGGCTGGGCATGTCGTAAGAATGTCGGACGACAGCCCTGTGAAAATGTTTCTCGAAAACGAACCGACAGGTACAAGAAGAAGAGGCGCGCAACGAGCAAGGTGGATTGATCAAGTAGAAGGTAACCTGCGGACCCTCCGCAGACAGCGAGGCTGGCGAATGACAGCCATGGACGGAATAGAATGGAGACAACTTCTGTGTACAGCAGAGGCCACGCCGGCCTTAGTCTGATCGGTAAAGTAAGATAACTAAATATAGGCGACAAAGAATATCAATCGTGTGTACACCGAAAAATGTGAGGCAAAGATTTCTACTACATAGCTACTATAACTTCATAGCTCAGATTTTTGCAAAACTATTTCTCGAATCTCATAGAACTATGAAATAGATATCTATAACGGCTATATCATAGTGAATATATAGCATATCTATAGCATTGATTTCAAGCGCCGTGTGGCAGCACCTTAACTTACTAATTTATGTACGGGTGTCACAATACTACCACTAATAAACCAAACCGGTTCTTCCGGTTGCGTGGGCAAATCACACACAAAAAAACAGGGAAATACTACCGAGCATCACACATTTCAGATTGCAATTCACTACGCCTTATACAAACAACGCAAAGATTCTATGATTCTACTATTTGTTTAAGTTAAATAACGAATTTTCACTAAAACGACGCAGCAAAAGCAGTACACGTCTGTTTCAAAGCACGGCTTGCTGCGATCTTAGCAAGCGATTTGCAGTTGTTGCCTGAAAACGGAATGACATCCCAAGTTCACATCGAAGAATGCCTGAAAAAGCGTGCATTGCCGTTCATCCGCAAACAGCTGCCACTATTCCAAGGTGGTTTTGGAGTGGCATGGTGCCAACAAGATCGATTTTGTCCCCAAGCTAATTTTACTCCATATTGCCCGAAATTTCAACCAATCGAAAAATACGGGGCAATTTCAAAGCAGCGACTTCGACGAAGCGGCGGGGCAGTCAAGGACATCCAACAAATGCGGGCAAAATGGAAGAAATGCGCTGATTTTGTGTCAGCTTTCAGGTGTGCGGGTGCTGATGGGCTCCATCAAGAGGATGGTTCGATATTTCGTTCGAACAGGAGAAATGTAACCATCTAATGCTTTAACTTTGTTCGTGTGTTTGTACAATCCAACGCCCACCGTCCGAAAAATGTGTGCAGTTTAACGAACTGTTATCTGATACAACAAACATTTTTAGCCCCGAAATTGGAAGATGATAGCAATGAGGCGGCTTTATCTTCAAAACTGCTAATACTCATTCACTTGCGACAAAGCGGAGAAATATTCTGAACCATCTAATGCCTTTTTTTGTCGGCCTATTTCCTCACATGGTGACACCACCTGGACCCTACCTTACGACTCATGAATATGAGCCGGGACCAACGGAAGGAAGACGTGACCAAGATTTTTTCCCCTCAGAAAAACCACCGACGTCGACTGGGATTGAACCCAGATCCACTGGGGTGGCAAGTAGCAGACTCGCTTACCACTACACCACCAACGCCGGCCCCATCTAAAGCTCTAACTTTTAAGTTTGAATAAAAGTACCGTAAAACGGGATGATTTCGATCACTACTTGAACTATTTCATGAAATGTTCTATGATAATTTTTTGTTTTACATTTTTTAAACCAGTACTGGTATCTGTAGTATAACACTACACAGAAAGTTCAAAAAATTAATTATGTCAGATGAATTTTAAAAAAATTGCTAAATTCCCGCGGCCAATTTTCATTAATGGGGTGACTTCGATCAAAATCAATTTAATCCATTTAAAGTGCTTAAATGAATAAAAAAAACACCAAATTTTTATGCAAACCGTTTGATGCAGATGTCTCCCGAATAGCACAGGGGTGGTGCATTCACCAAAGGGAACGTTCATTAATTATGTCATCATTTTCAAAACCTTCCCCCTTTGTCATGTTTTTTCATGGACCTTAAATTTTGTGTACAGATTATCATTAAATTGTCGAAATAAATGTCTCACACCTTTTCTCCAACACAGAACAAAACAAAACAAACCCTTTGACAGATTGGACGGTAGTGCAACACTTCGATAAGGTTGTCGCATTTATTCGTTTGCTCTTAATTTTCGATTAAAATATTGTTTTTTTTATTCATTAATTTGTTTATGTATACAAAATTAATATTTTTTCGATAAGCATAGAGAGACAAATGTTTAAGTAATCTAGAAATGTGGTTGTCGATTTCTTTTAACCATTTTATTGCTTGAATATATGATTGTTGTTGGGCGTGGTAAAAAGTACCATAAGGAGCATTTTTTAAACATATTTTTTTATAGCGAAGGAAATAGAGAAATGCTAAAAACAAAATGTATTTATATACCCTTATAAATGTTGAATATATATAGTTTAGAGCTTAAAAAATTCAGACACTTGGAGAAGGGTAATTTTAAATTGAATTAATATCGGACTTGGCGGTTGATCGAAGTCACCCCACTCTACGGTACTGTAAAGCAACCATTAATGAACTTTTCAAACTCATTGAATCACGAATTACCGGTCTGTTGGTGCGTACCAATTTACTTGGAGTCAGCATTCAATTGAACAATTAAATTGATCTTCCTGAATAGAGTCAGCATGATCCGTGATAGAATGTAGTATATTTTTCTGGTTTTTAACTAGCAGTCTTACGTCAACTTTTCAGTTATGTCACTGACATAACTCACCCTTTCGTTGTTCAGAAGGTTTACAAGGTAATTAATGTTAACGCTTGAGAGCCAATCTTGTTCGATTTATACCAACTGTACGGATATTGTTCGAACCACTCACAAAATGGGAGATAGGTTTGCATGTTCCATTATATGCTGGCTCGGTGAGTACGGCAATCGAGTAATATGGATCACAATTAATTATGATATATACCCACCACCACAGTGGCACAATTCTGAGAAAAGACGGTCAAAAACATGTTCACTCTTTTGTCATCATTTTATCGAGTAGATGTCTTGAAAAGAGTTGCTCAAAATGTTATTCCGCATCTTTTGAAAAACACGCCTAACATTTAGTAAAGGCTTAACTAAACTTTCCAATTCTAACTTTTTTCAGCAACGAGATAATGGGTTGTTATTTTCGACAAAGCTGTAGAACAGGTCATTTTAAGAAAAGTTGCTGAAGACACTAAGTTTCTTGAGCCTAACGTTAAAGAGATATAAATGGTTTTCTTTCAGCACTACCTTAAAACTGTTTTTTTTTTAGAAAATTAGTACTTCTGCTCAAATTTGAGGATTTCAATATGTTCAAATAAATTGTAGGAATTATTAAAATGAACATTTTTGCTGAACACAACAATGCTCTCTGATGACCACATTTTGATATATGGTGATTGAAGTGTCTGCGTGACGTCATAATCAACCACCTCAAAAAGGTTGGGAGGGTCCTGACGGGGTCTAAAACAGATTGTATTTGAAAGATTATCTTATGAACAAGTATTCCTGAAACTTTCAGCGTTGGGTACTGAAGGGCACCTAGTAAAACGTCTGTTTGAAATAGTACAGGTTATAAACCAATTTATATTTCACATGTAACGTAATGTTCAACAAACTAAAAAAAATATATGCGGGTCCTGGTGGGGTCTCAAATTAATTGTATTTGAAAGAGTATCTTATGAACTAGTAATCCTGAAATTTTCTGGATTACTAGTTCATTCAGGGTTGACGGTAAAACTTTACAGATTTCTGGAAAATAATCTGAGTGTGTAGGGAACAAATTTTACTTTGATCGGGTGCCAGGAAGAGGTTCTTTTTTCTCGATTTTCCCTTACACATGCATAAACTCATATACCATGTGGTTCGGAAGATTGGCGCCAGTAATATTGCTCTCACTTGCACTATAATTATGTAAAAATGTTCGGAGAATCGAGTGGTGATGGTTTCGTTTACGGGAGATCTCAGTAAATTGTCCATTTTACCCGATTTCCCCCCTATAATTTTATAATCTCATATACCATGCCGTTTTGAAGATCGGCGCTAGTAATATTGCTCTTACTTGCACTGATTTGATTTAAGTCGATGTTTTTGATTTCTTGACCTGTCAATCCCAGTTACATTTACTCAAATTTGAGTGACTCCGCTTTTGATAAAAAAAAAAACTGAGTTAAAATAGTTGGCCGTGAAGGAAAGCGAAACAGAGAGAAAGAGAGAGAGGGAAAATGGGAGATAAATAATGCTGAAGAGGAGATTATTTGTATATAATGTATGAGTTTCTCCCCTGGGTACTGTCAAAACCTTGAGGTAGTTTAACTTCAATTACCAGGTCTCAGGGCTGGTCTGGTTCTTTACCATTTTGGAAAAAAAAACACACAAGTGTTGCCGGATCAGTGGAGATGCAGCCCAAAAGTGCTTCTGAAAATCCTCCAGTACTTCTTATCGCTAAACATTATATTTCTAAGATGGTGATCAATGGTCAAGTACAGTATATGCAAATAGTAGAAACGCTGCATTTGATCATATAGAATCAGTTGGAAAAGCTGAAATAGTTTCAAATCAAATCAAATCAAATCAACACACTTTTAGAAAGCATTACCAGATAGGGGAACTGTTCCGTTATTCATCTCATGATCCTTCATATCAATCGGAAATGTAGGTTTGATGTATCAATCAATTGATTCCTTTTGTGGCTTGCTTACAACAACAAATAAAAATAATTAAAATTAACAATGAATAAAAAGTACGACATCAGAGATGAGATGACAATGAGAATTGTAACCTAGATGCTATACTTTTATCGAAATCTTTTAGCGTGAAGTGATTTTGATTATTTAATTTTAGGAACGTTCTAGTTTTGAAGAAAACGCAGCTTTTAGAATGTGCACCGGCAATGGGCGAAGTATTAACTCAACAGTTCGAAAATATGAAACCCACATATTCATGGCAAAAACACATATGGCAAGACATTGAAGGGAGTGGAATTCACATCACATAATGGCACGAAGTGGTTCCAGACAAACAAAAGATGAAGAAATTTACAAACTACAAAAGAATGCAGAAATCATGAAGAAATAACAAAGATAAGTAAAACATCTAATTAAGCTTAAAAACGTAGCACTGACAAAATAAATAAATAGACAAAAAGACGTCACAGCACCAAACAAAACAGTTGACATGAACATGACTGAGAAAAAGGGAAAGTAAGCATGAAAATGTAATACCTTTTGAGACATAAAAATGTCCGGAAATCGAATGATGATAGTTTCGTTTAGGGTTGACCACAGTAAGTTGTCCATTTTACCCGAATTCCCCTCATAATTTAATAATATCATTTAGATCATGCTGAAGATTTGCTCCAGTAATATTGCTCTCACTTGCACTGTACTTACGTAAAACTGTCTGGAAAATCGAATGATGATGGTTTTGTTTAGGGTTACCGACAAAAAATTGTCCATTTTACTCGATTTCCCCTCATAAAGGGTGTCCACGATGAAATTGCCACACACAAAATTGATTCGCAAAATTCGAGTTTTCATCCGACTGCCATCAAATTTTCAGGGATTGAGAAATAACTATTAAACTTCATTTTACCATTTTAATCGTATTTTATTTACAGTCCATACGCAAATGCCCGCACCTTGGCCTTAACCCCGGCCATAAGATTCTGCACAACCTGTAAATCAACCGTTTTTGCATGTAAACCCATACTTTCTTCAGTTCCTCGACTGTCTTCACTACCTTAGGTCGTTTAAGAAGGTGCTGCTTCATAATCGCCCAGTACTTCTCGATGGGGCGGAGCTCCGGAGTGTTGGGAGGGTTGAACATTTTCGGCACGAAATTGACCTTATTGTCCGCATACCACTTCAGCACGTCCTTGGAGTAGTGGCAAGAGGCCAAATCCGGCCAGAAGATTGTTGGGACGTTGTGGGCCTTCAGGAGAGGAAGCAGCCGCTTCTGGAGGCACTCCTTTATGTACACCTGTCCGTTCATCGTGTCCTGGGTCACGAAAGGTGCACTCCGCTTCCCGCACGTGCAGATGGCTTGCCAAACCAGGAATATCTTCGCAAAATTGGACATCTTCTGAGTGCGGACATGCTCCGGAACGCTGAACTTATCCTAGGCCGTGAAAAACAGGTTGCCGGGGATCTGTTTGAATTCGGCCTTCACATATGTTTCGTCGTCCATGATGCAGCATTCAACTTTCGTCAGCATGTTGAGGTACAACTTCCTGGCACGGGTTTTGGCGGACTTGTTCTGCTTCTCGTCGCGATTAGGGGCCTTTTGTACCTTGAACGTTCGAAGCCCAGCCTTAGTTTTGGCCTTCTGGACAAAATTTCGGCTTAGGTGCAGCTTCTTAGCCACATCCCGAACGGAGGCGTTCGGATTTCGGTTGAAGGCCCCAACTACGCGGTTGTGATTTTTGGTGTTGTACGGAATACTTTTTCCTTCACTTCTGGGCTTCCGATCGGTGGTCAACCGTTCTCGAACCGCTTAATCACTCGCGACACCGTGGAATTCGCGATTCCCAACGTTTTAGCAATGGAACGATGCGAGAGATCCTTGTTCTCGTGATGAATGCGCAAGATTTTATCACACACGAGCTGTTCTTTCGACTCCATTTCCGCGAGTTTTAATCACAGGACTTTAAAACTTGCAGGATGTAAATAATGCACTATGAACTAAATCCACCCAAATTTTCATTAAATTCCACGCAATGGTTAAAAAGTTAGAGCAATTTCATAGTGTGGCAATTTCATCGTGGACACCCTTTACTTGAAAAGCCCATATACCATGCGCTTCTATTATTCTCACTTGCAATTTGTTGTTGTAAAAATGTCCGGAGAATCTAGTGGTGATAGTTTCGTTTACGGTTGACCTAAGTAAATTGTCCATGTTACCCTATTTCCCCTCACATTTGAGAAAAAACTCACATATCATATCATTACATTAGATTCAATCGAAGATTTTCCAACTCATAAATAAAATATAGTATGAAATAAAAACAGTTCATTCTAATGTAAAACGACTACAATAGTTTGCTCTAAAACGTATCATTGTCTTCGCGTCCATCAAAATCTGTATAACTGTCGTCAGTATTATCTACGGTCGCTTTATTATTTACGAGACGGAGGCCGTCATTTCACATAGTTGAATTCTGTCAGTGCACTGGGAGTAATATTTGTTCTAGTGGGACAAACATGCGTCCAATTTCCAAGTAGGAGAATTGACGTTGAATTTTCCCGAAATTGATTATTTGTAATATGGGACAATTATGCGTCCATTAGCACGAAAGTCCTAAAACAATACATCTCATCAACAAGCCGGAGCATACTGCCTCAGCTTCGGCACAAACAATCCAAACTTCAACCCCCACCCACTCGCAAGTTTATACACCTCCTAGGCCGCGTTAAATGCTCCCCCCATCCAAGTGCTGATTTGCGGTACGCATTTCGCGGCCACATTTCGCCTACTTTATAAAACCACACACAACAAATTCGCTCTACAAACATTCTGAAGGCATCGCACGCGCGTAAAAACACGTGCATGCTTAGGCCCGCTGCTCACAAGCCCCGCCGCCAGCAAGCCAACGCGAGGAAATGGTTTCTGCAACTCTTCAACTAGACACGCATAAACTTCGGGCGGGACCTCTGCATGCTTTGGGCCGGGGTTGCCACTTGCTTACATATGATTTCGACCGGCGACGTCGACACCAACGACGTCGATGAGCCTACATCAGAAGCAGCAGCAGCAGCAGCAGCAACTTGTTGAGTGCAATAATGCGTGCGTGCCGTGTCAAGTCCTACACAGGAGGAGCACATGATGCTCCTGCAGACGGACTCTTTATACCGAACGATTCTAATAAATTCGTTGAAGCCACGCTCCGGTGGGTGTGAGGAAATTTGTTTGGTGAATTATGGTTACGCAAATCACGACTCATGAGCGATTTGAAAGCTCCTGTTTGATTCATTAGATTAGCGGTTTGATGTTTTCTAGCTGGGTGTTCGATTGCCGCAAAAGGGTTTACTTGCACATACATTTAAACACATGACGGTGTTCTACCGAGGCGTGAACGCTTATGATTCCAAGTGAAGTGGACAGCTTGAACGATTGAAAAGGTCTTCAACTGTGCATCAACCGGAGTGGAGATTATTATGAAACTTTTATAACTACAGGGTCCAGTCACTTGAATGTTCTTTTTTTCCCATCTCGTCCAGCGCTTATTAATATCAAAGTGCATTTCCACGTCAAACGAACCAATCACTCATACCGTGAATGACAGCTGACAGGCACCGACGACGACGACGACGACGACGACCGAGTAAAGCGCATGGATGCATGTTGGAAAGCGTGTGCCCGGGAACATGGGTAGGTACATGGTAAGCTCCATCAAATCGGATCCATGCTCTGACTGACTGAAAGACGTCGCCTCGGAATGGTGTCAGCAAAATTGATTACCGTAGAGTGGCCGAGCTCGTTGAGGAAGTAGTCCTTGGGTAAATGCGTGTAATAAAATTGATTGAAGAGTTATTGAGATGTAACGGAGTTTTTATTTACTGCCACTGATGGTTGGCATTTTAATTGAGGTTGGACAGGAATGTTAACAAGCAACTAGCACTGTGGCTGCGGCTGGTCCTTGCTCGGAATTGAATCGATAATCTTAAAGTGTTTCATTCACTTGTCTGGGAAGTCCCCATAGCTGATACTCAATCAACCTCACGTTGGGGAGTGTTTGAGCTCACTAGTCCATGAAATCACCACCTGCTGACAACGCATATTCTTCGGTTGGTAAATGATGCCCGGAGGGAAAGAGTGTGGCAACATGAAAATGAAGTCTTGAAACTTGGCATTAAGGAATTGTTCATGAAGGAATCGATAATGTAGAAGTTTTCTGGATTCCTTGACAAATTTGGGGTGCTTATTAGTTTTTAGTCTATTCGTTTACTATCCGTCGGCCTATTTCGTCAAAATTTGGAGACAACCACCGACACCAGAAAGAAGACCCAATCACCTGGACCCTACATATCGAACCCATCAACGAATGGGCTTGAACCAACGGCTGAACTTCCCTTCCGAAGAAAGACGTGATCAAAGGTTTCTCGTCTCACAAAATCCCAAAGGCGTCGACTGGAATTGATACCAGAATGCGAATTTAGCTAAAAAAGTACATTTTCAGGCCAAGTTTAAAATTTTCGAGCAAAATTGCCTTGCACAAAGTTTTCTCTAATAACAGGGCGCATCTTTTGGCAAATACACTCCTCGATCGCTCACCCACGTCTATGCAACCGTTAGAGATAGGGAGGATTTGGAATCTACCTTAAGAAGACACGGGGGGAACCCATGTAGCTTTCAGTAGATATCAAAAGAAAGGGGAAATGAATAATCGGAAAGAATAGTAAAACAAAATGCACTGTTTGGTGTACAGAACAATAATTTATTTAAATATATGGTCGTTGAGTGCATCGAGTCTAAAAAGGTTAAGTGGTGCTTCATTTTTTTCTCCACACGGTTCAGACTTAAGCATTAACTTTGGTCTTAGCCCTAAGTATACGGCTTATGGTTATAGCACCATTACTCGCTCTCTGAAATAAGAAAAACATCTAAGTACGGGTGTTGAAAAAGAGCTTTTCAGATTTCTCGAACTGGAGAAACAACATTGCATTACCTTAACATATTGTCAATTTAGGTTTCTTTTATATATTTTGTAATTTCACGAAGTAAAGTGCTGTACGAGGAATTGAACATTTGATCGATAAAAATTGTAAAATCTGAAGGATTTTCACAAATTCTAGCTAGTTGAGGAAATCACAAACATTTAGAGATATGAGAGTTTCATGGTGTTTTTTGACTCAAACCTTCCATCACAATAAATAGCAGTTAGGGTAGGAATCGGCTAAAGCACCCCAAGACCCTATTCCAAGCACGGGGTAAACGTTAACCTACAACGCTCGTTTTTTGCAGTATGGTGCTTCACTACTTGGAGCATCATACTGCAAAAAATTAGCATTGTAGGTTAACGTTTACCCCGTGCTTGGAATAGGGTCTTGGGGTGCTTAAGTCGTTTCCTACCCTACTTGTTTATGTTTAAAATCGCTATTTTAGAAGTTTCTTCAACTGATTTAGAACAAACATGATAATTGGAATGAACATAGTGAATGTATAGCAGGAATTAAATTTCAGAGTTTTCTAAATTATTGTTTAAGGATGGTCTCTCAAAATTTAAAGAAGAGAGATTTTTGATAGTTGATCATATTTGCGTTGCATTAGTCATTAAATAATCCGTAAATTGCAAGCTGGAAGCTGGTATGCGACTAATTTCATTACTTTTCCTTCGATTGCTCATGAGAAGCTTTTTGGGAAGTAATAACTGCCCAACCAAGATTCTGAGAAGATAGGTATGAAAACATTTATTGTTCACCCCGCTGAAGAAAATTGGAAAAATGGGTAGATAAAGGTGGTATAACATCAACATATATATTAAATAAATTAAACTTACAACTTATTCATTAGAAATCTGTAGCTTATTTGTTTATATTACAAAGCATGTTTTTCAAATCGTTCAAAAACATTGTATAACTATTTTAACAGGGAAGAAACACCTTCAGAGATACACTCCGACATATTTAAAAACGTCACCACAACAAGACAAATTTCCCTAATTTCTGGAACCACTCACACGCATGTTAACATCATTTGCAGTTGGCTGCCAAAAAGCATAAATTTTCAATTTTGGTTTGACAGACATGTTGACACATAGAAACACCTAGGGAAACTTCTTCCAGCACAAAAAAAAAAAAAAAAAAGATTAACGTCAGCCAAAGCACGATCGCGAAAATTGAACACGACGATGCTGACGAAGTATGATTGCGTGGTACAGGACGATAAAACTTACGTCAAGGCAGGCTTTAAACAGCATCCTGTACAGGAATTTTATACGAAAAAGATGGCAGATACTTTCAAGCACGTTAAACTGTCAAAGTTCACGAATATCTAGTATGGCAGGCCATCTGTACCTGTGGCTTGAAGAGCAACGTTTACATTGCGACCAGAACCATCAACCAGGTAATTTATCAGAGCGAGTGCCTACAGAAACGTCTACTGCATTTGCTGAAGTGACACAATTGTTCCGTTCCGGATTTGGTATCCTACCTTTACGGAAAAAAGCCATGAAGTGGTATGCTGCCAATAACGTACAAGTGGTGCCCAAGGACAAGAACCCTTCCAACACGCCAGAGCTCCGCCCAATCGAGGAATATTGGGCCATCGTCAAGCGGAACTCTAAGAAGACTCAAAAAGCTTTTGTGAGCGAGAAACAGTTCAATGCAAACTGGTTCATAAAGTTGACAAGTAAACTGAACAAAACCTTATGGGAAGTGTTCAACGAAAGACCCGGCAACTCGCATTTGGTAAAAGGGAAGCTTGGCTGAATATATCTCCTGTATTCAGTATTGACTGAACCTGAAAAAAATTTGTCTTATTAAATGTATGAATTAAATGTAAAATACCAATTTATCTTCTCATTTCTAATTTGACAAACAATTTTCAGACAAAACAGCAACCGATCGTCTCACAACACATCAATTTACACTCAGTAACAAGGGAACTGAATTTCATCACTAAAAACTATCTATTTTCATATTTCTGAAGACCAAAAACAAATTCCACCGAGAAATCAAACTTGACGTCCGTCCACATGCAAAGCCTTCCTAGATCTTTTTTCAGCCGTGGGTCCAGGGGGTCAGCACGCTGGTTGACTCCTCTATCCTTACATTTCCATCGAGACAACTAGCTGAGGAACCGTAAGGCTGCAGGGCGCTTTTGTGACGGGCTCAGGCCGACTTTTCCAGCTGTATCGCAACTTAGCTGGAAAAAGTCCTTAGAAGATTCTAGTTGTCGCATAATGTCCTGGAACATCTTCCTTGGCATGCGGAAACGCCACAGAAAGTGCTTCTTGTCGTAGGTTGGCATATCGCTGAAGCAGTCATGCAAGAGCTTCTGATGACCAAAACGGAAATCTTGATCGACGTTGGGGCGTCTTCCAAGACGATACCCTCTCCGTTTTGATCCTCGTTTTTACGCTGCCAAATTGAAAACCAACATTGCCTGATATCGTTTAAATTAAATGCATGCATTCACACATTGAAACGCCAAACGAAGGAGTCAGTATTCCTCGTCATCGCTAACGACGCACTAACGTATGGCCCATTTAGTATTGGAACAAACATTTTTGGTTCTTACAGCGACCCAAGTGGTCAAATTTGTAAACTTTGACATCTTATGTGTTCCCTTTAAGAATAACAACATCATAAGTTTTTTTTTTTGCGGTGCAGTTTGAACGTGTTTCAAAGAAATACAAAATGGAAGAAGAAAGAAGAAACATAATTGTGCGCAATCGGAAAACCATTCGTGGTCTGGGCCAAAACTTGCTAAAGTTTTGGGTTTTCCCCGAGATACCGTGTTACGTGTTCTGGAAAAGTACAGAGAAACTTTGTTGACGGATCACAAGCCTCAAAGCAAGCATCGGGTGGGTACTGTCAACTGTCAACTACGGAGCGAAGTCAGCAAAAACATTAAAGCAAACCCCAACGTCTCAGACCGCGATTTGGCCAAAAAGTTTCACGCCGCATGCAATACCGTGAAACGGATTCGTCTCCGGCAAGGCTTCAAGTTATACCGTGCCTGTAGACAACCAATTAGAAATCAAAAGCAGAACAATGTGGCCAGAATCCGTTCCAGAAATCTGTATGATCAGGTGTCCAAAATGAAATGGCTCTCTCCTCATGGAGCATGGCTCGGGGAGAAGTTCCTGCCTTATTCAAGTTTGTATTTGCAGATAAATTTGCACGTAAATACGTGATTTGGCAAAGCATCTGTAGCTGCAGTAGGAAGACCAAGGTTATCATCACCGATAAGACATTTAATTCAGAGCTGTACAGAACGGAATATCTCCAAAAACGAATATTGCCATTCATCCGATCCCACAATGAACCGGTCATGTTTTGGCCAGATCTTCCAAGCTGTCATTACAGTAAAACAGTGCTACAGTGGTATGAAACCAACAGGATTCAATTTACACCGAAAGAACTCAACCCACCAAACTGTCCCCAGCGCAGACCGATAGAGAGATTTTGGGCTATCATGAAGAGGAAGCTAAAAAAGAATGGCAGTGTCGTCAAAAGCATCAATGAATTGAGAACCAAGTGAAATAAGTTTGCCAAAACGATGGATGAGAATAATGTGTGCCGGTTGACGAAACGTATTCCGGGAAAAGTCCGCAAATTTCTTCGAAATTAAGATGTTTTTTTTGTATTTTCCCTCTTAAGTTCACATAAAGTTGAACATTTTAGTCAATACAGAATACTATTTTGTTAATGTATATCCGAAATAGGTGCAAGAGTCTTTGTTCCAATTCTAACTGGGCCACACCTTACAAGCATTAAAACTATTTGGTTTAACTGTTTAACCAATCCATGGCAAAAAATTTGCGAAAAAGCTGCGACTTCTGAAAAAAAAATCTGATCTCTGATATTGAATAATTGACAGGATGAAAGGTAAAGCAGGTAAGTTTAACAATAAGAAATACAACACTGTTGCGGGTAACGCTAAGTTGGCCTTTTTTTGCTGATTTTTTTCATGTTTTGTTGATGTAAATCAGGTATCAAGTTGTTCCAAAAATAGACCACCACTGAAGATGCCCTTGAGATGATGAACCACTCCCAAACAAACAAAGACTCATGAATTTGGTGAGGACAATAACTCACCCCACCCGTCAAAAGCCAAGCAAAAGTGATG
The DNA here is from genome assembly GCA_034211315.2 of Aedes japonicus. Classification (NCBI taxonomy): domain Eukaryota; kingdom Metazoa; phylum Arthropoda; class Insecta; order Diptera; family Culicidae; genus Aedes; species Aedes japonicus. The sequence continues at coordinate 124,680 of JASCZW010000603.1, forward strand.
CCAGAATCCCCGCCTACAACCACTTGTTGCCCTGAGAGCCAACCCATTACGCTATTGAATATATTAATTAATAAGAATTACAGTGTGTCTCACATTAGGTGTCATTTTTTCTAAAGTCTTAGTTTATTTTGGATGGGTAATTTTAACAGCGGAATTGATTACATCCGGTTTAAGTGTATACTTTTGACAGCTTATCGTTGAAGATAAATTAGCGATTCCGTTTGTTTATATTTATCAGCTACCATGGAAGCCATACGGGAGCAAGTTTTAAAATTACATTCACGAAAGCTTAGACCGGGTCAGATATTCAATAGCATTAATCAGTTTGGAGTGAGTAAGCGTTTTGTTTTTCGTACCATGGAACGGTTCAAGGAAACTGAAAATGTCCATATTCAACACAAAGGAGGTGCCAGACGAACTGCCAGAACGAACAAAAAGATCAAATGTGTGAGGGAGCGAATAAGACCTAATCCGGGCGTATCTGGTCGTAAATTGAGCAAAAAATTTCAAATGTCCCCTGCTTCAATGAACAGGCTTCTCAGACATGATCTGGAATGCAAGCCGTACAAGAAACAACGGGTCCACGGATTGACGGAGCGTCAAAAGCAAGCCAGGGTCCAAAGAAACGGAAATCTTTTGATTCGATATGGACTGCAAGATTTTATTTTCGGATAAAAAGCTCTCCCTCCTCCAAAATGATCGTGTGTATGGCAAAAGTCATGCCAATATTCCAAGAGATAAACTAGCTGTAGAACGCTATCACAATGTATCGGAAATCTTGGTATGGGGCGTCGTTTCACGATAAAGAAAACTTCCTCTTTTTTTCATAGAACCTAACGTAAAAATCAACACTGAATATTACACAAAGCAGGCTTTGAAGACCCATCTACTTCTTCATGCTTCAACGCTATAAAGGAATTCACACACAAGTGTGGTGCGCGGAAAATTTGCCAGATTTCATATAAACGAAGAATAGCCTGCATCTTCACTGGATCTCAACCCACTTGACAACTTTGTTTGGGGTTATATGCTTCAACATAAAGACCCTACAAGAGGGCTTACTTTAGATCGATGAAAGAAACATTTGGTTGATATTTGGGACCAAATTCCTCAGGAAATCGTTCGTGCCAGCTGCGATGGGCTTGCAAAGCATTTGCGCAATGATATCAAGGAAAAGGGCGAGAGATTCGAATTGAATTAAGGAGTGTATCGAAAAGTAGTTATAAACTTCCAAATAATAAAATAGGCATGAAAACATGGTTAAAATTAACATACTATTTCAGTTTATTATAGCTTAACATGTTTACAAAAGATCCAAACGGAAAAACTAGTCATCATGTTCATTTCTGTAGAATGCCCGTACCTTTGATTTGACACCTGCCATCAAATTCTGCACAGTGACCTTTGTGCACTTCCTGGATGCCGCTGCCCAATTTTTCTTAAAATTGGTCATGTTTTGGGACACTGTACCATCCTTCTTAAATATACGCTTGACTATTGCCCAATAGCGTTCGATCGGTCGCAACTGGGGACAGTTTGGTGGGTTGATGTCTTTTTCTACGAACTTGATGTTATTCTCCGTCAGCCACTGTAGAGTGGATTTGGCGTAATGTGCCGATGCCAAATCTGGCCAGAAGAGAGGAGGGACTGGTGCTTTCTATACAATGGTAGCAACCTGTTCTTCAAACATTCCTTTTGATAAATCTCAGCATTTATAGTTCCTTTTGTATAGAAAATTGAAGAACGCAAGCCACATGTGCAAATAGCTTGCCAAATGAGCACCTTCTGACCGAATTTCTCCATCGCAACAGTCGTATCTGCGGTTGGCACACGTTCCCCAACAGATTTAGTATAAAACTGCGCCCCCGGTAGCGTTCTTGAATCTTCTTTAATGTATGTTTCGTCATCCATCAAAATGCACTGGTCGACATTGTCCAAAATGCAGCTGTACAGCTTTCGAGCCCTGGTTTTGGCACGAGACTTTTGTTCCGGAGTTTGTTTGGGCACTTTCTGCTTTTTGTACGTCTTCAAGTCATTCCTGCGCTTGATTCGTTGAATCATTCCGATGCTGGTCCTGAACTTCTTGGCTAGATCGCGAGTAGAGGCAGATTTGTTCCGTTGAATATAATCCACAACTTTTTGGTCCAAATCGGGGTTGCTGGAGCCGGGTTTCCGGCCACTTCTTGGTAAATCCTTGAGGGAGCACTCCTTACCAAACTTTTCGATGATGCGTTTTACACTTGCCGGGTGAACATTTACTCTTTTCGCAATCTGGTTGTAAGTAACACCCTTTTCGGTGCACCAAGTGTGCAGAATTTTCTTTTTAGTCTCAAATTCAATTCGCGACATTTTGAATACAACTTTATCAACGGAAATGAATGAACCGAATAATCATTTTTGACATGTAAACAAAGCAAATGGCGCTTACACGCTAAAAATATATACAGTAGTTTATGCGTAATAACGCATCGAATGTTTATAACATCTTTTCGATACACTCCTTAATATGGTTGATTTCTATAACATGTATCTTTCAAATGAAAAAAAAAAAGTTCAATGATTTGGTTCATTTATTTTGCTGTAAACCCATTATGTTTTAGTGACCCCTATTGTGAGACACCCTGTAAATAAGGGATATTTAAATGATTGAGTTCTTAAACTTAAACCTAGCTGCGTTTCCTTGCAGTTGTTCGAGACATCTCCTGGACATTCTGTGACATCATGCTCGTCAAAATAGTTTGTAAAATGAGTAGAATGCAATTCACTTTGATGACCGTCACAAAAATCACTGTGAAACCTAATCTATTGTTTCTCGTTTCAATTGTAAAGTTGACTGAGCAAAAAAATTGCGAGCAAAATAGCGAGCAAAGATGCGCGATCTTCTTTGATCACCGTCATTGAACTAAACAAAAAATCCAAAAATATTAAATGTATTGCATCTGAATCATTGTATACTTGATTTTAATAGTTATATTTAGACTAGCTGCAACAAACTATGCTTAGTTGTCAAAAACATCAATCATCAGATATGCACTCGTAATGGGGTTAAAGCAACGCCAAGTACCCAATATGTTACCCGATAAAATCGGCTTTGGTAGACGAAATCCAGCGAAACCCATCGGTCACCATTACTCCTTGCAAAAGGAACACACCTAGGAGAAAATTAATCTATTTACTACACTTTATTAGTGCCGATCACGAATATTTCCCATTTCGACCAAACCGGTTCCTTTTCGCTGCTCTGTTTGTTGTTGGGATATCATCGCAATCTGGTGTAAAGTGTTGAAAAATACGACTTGCCTTCGGAAGTCACCGAAAATAAGCCACGATGGATTTACCGACCCTTTGCTGACGACGACGTCGTCTTGGTCGTCAACACCAACCATCCTGTTAAGGGGGTTCCTCCAAAGCGACGGGTGGAAGGAATAATTAAGAGTGCATAATGAAGTAAACCGTCTGAGTTAATCAGGCACTCACCATTCGCTGAAAGTGTGAGGAAGGGTGGACGTGTCACAAATCTCGCCCTCCTCTCCCCCACTTTCCGACAGCCGATTTCGATGGTTGGTCCCGTTTAACTGTAGTTGGTCCCCAGTGAACGATGGATTGATTTGGTTGGACGTGATTTCGTGCATTTTTCTGCTCTCCTCATGCGTCCGCCCTCATATTACATCGAGTAAATCGTGGATTTTGGAGGACTAGAGTTACAGGGCCAATTTCGGTCTGGATCAGATTATTAAATTTTAATTATATCACCCTCTAGTGAGCGTGTGTTTTTCTGGTTACAATTCGATGGTTTGAGGCCGAAAGGGGGCAGCGGGGGCTTTTGACCTCCGGCTCGGAATGAAATGAGTGATTCCGATTCACGGGAGAGGGAAGGGGCGGGTCGAAATGAGGAAACAATGCAATTGAAATCGAACAGAAAAGAGTGAACTGCGCTGAGCATGTGACAGAGTGCCGGATGCCTGGTGCAATAATATTTTACTTTGTAATTAAAATATATTTAAGATAATTAAATTACTATATATGTGCGACGAGTTTACGTTTTTATTCGTTTGTTTATCTGAAACCCGTGATTTTTTTATTGGTCCACTGTGCGTCCTCCATGCGCTGGAGAAATATGCGTTTCGATGCTCATTTTTGCTCAGCTCTGATAGCAACCAGCAGCTCCATAACACTCCGGGACTCTCCGGTATTAATTACAGTTTTATTAATGTAATAAAATTTAGCATGAGTCACAGAAAAATGAATCCTAGAGAGATGTGATTGGAAATGAATCAGTGCGAAGAGTGAAAATTATAATTATGGAGACTCAAAAAAAAAAAAAGTAACGAAAAAAAAAAAAAAAAAAATTGTGTAATGATCATATTTATCCCGAAAAAAGCTGCTCAATTAAGGTCTCGTGGGAGTGGGATGAAGACTGCATTATCAATTGTTTCCGATAACAAACCTCAGGTATATGAATTTCAATTGAATCTATGGTATGAACTTCAAGGTACAATGCAATATTCTTTGAATTAAACCTTTCAGGACTAATTTTTTTTCCAAGCGTTATCTACAGCAAATTGATGTTTTTGATTGATTACAGAATAACAATAACATAAAAATTATTGTAGAACGGACGAAATATTTTTTGAGATGTGCTAAGTCATCCAAGCTGTAACTTAAGATCTACTGTTGTAACCGTAGCTTTATCTGGTATAAATGCAGATATGTTCTCAGACATATTCAATGAATATCCGTGAAGACCCAGCAGATGATACAGATATTTTTGGATATTATATGCCAAACCAACTAACTTAACTGTAGTTGATTAAGCATACTGTTAAGAGTCACAGTTTACAGTTTTAAAGTACAGTTTAATGATCTGAAACTAACAAGGGCATCCAATGATGTCTATGGACGTTTCAAAATGTTCATTGAACATGATTGAATAGTAATCGTGGTTTTGTATAGCCCAAGAGGCTACGATTACTACTGGAAATCTGAAGTTCTGAACTCAAGTCAGTTTTTATGAACTTGAACATCTCAAGATAATCTGATAACTACTGGTGACCTTACAGAAGATTCACTGAATGTTTTTAAATGCATAGCGTTATAAAGCAAATTTTACGACTGTAGATTCTAACTTCTGAACTCAAGGTCAGTTTTAGTGACCTAGAACATCTCAAGATATCTTATTATATCTGTTCACCTGCCAGAAAACAAACTTAATTTGATCAAACACATATTGTTTCTTCGTTTAGTCCATAAAGTTACAATATCAGCTGTAGATATTAAGTTTTGATCTCCAAGATAGTTTGGATAACCTAGAGCATTTAAGATTATCTAATAATGTCAAATGTTCCTCCATGGTATTCACTGAATATGTTTCAATACACATCGTAGCTATGCATTGCTTTTGCCAGAAAGCTTTTGTTACAACTGTAGGTCCTATGTTCTTATCTCAAGGATAATTTGGATGACCTGGAACATGTCATATTGCTTCAAAATGTTTGTCGTACTCTAAGACGATTAATTGAATATGTTTGAATATATATTGTAACTTTGGATTGCCTAAAAGTTACTGTTAATATTGTAAATTTTATGTTCTGAACGCCAGGACACTTTGGATAACCTAGACTACACCATCCCAAGATGATATGCTTGAATATTTGACGTAATTTTGTAAAGCCTGTTACTCCCGTAGATTGACTTATCAAAAGATTCATTACATATGTTTGAGAACTTATGGTCACCTTCTTTATCCCAAAAACCTACTGGTGCAACTGTAGATCTTATGCTTTGAACTTAATGACAGTTTGCATGACCTTGTGTATCCCAAGAATGTCGCATTATGTCATTTGACATTCCTCACTGTAGAATGAATATTGTAAAATTCATATTGTCTCTTTTCCCACTCCTAAAAACCTACTGTTACAACTCTGTACACGTTGAGTTCTGATCTCCAGGACACTTTGGATTACGTAGATCATCCCAGTTTGAGGTGCGGTGTAGTTTGCCTCCCCACGGTGCACCTTGGAAACGTTAAGTTCCACCTTAACAGATAATGGAGCCTAACGGCTAAACGAACTATAGAGGGTGCGCCACACGGCGCATTTGGGTTAATGTCAGTACGACCCCAATTACGGAAACTGGCGGATTAACGGAATCACGTTACGGTACCACGACTTCGGGCTGGCACCTATGTCGTCTCCCTCAGTACTGTCGGGTGACACTAATGGTAAATGGCGAGGTTTCATGCGGCAAAGGCGGTCTCCGTCCCACTAAAACCTAGGCAGGCCTTCAGTACGTTCCATCTCAACCAACCAGCTATGCTAGTTGGGCGGGAGTAGGCTCAGATGCCCATCCTGACCTACGCCGATCTGGCTCTGAACGCGGTGTCCCCATGAAGGCCCACGTCAACCCTAGCATGGCCTATGCAGCCCCAAGCTTGCATAGATAACCATGGGATCACTATGGCAACTACATCACGTGGTTATGGATAGTGGCGGAAGGGAGACTCAACAGAATGGAGCAAGCTCCAAATGAAACAACGACGAGGGATGAGGCAAACCCGTTCGCCAAAACGGGACTCATTAGATCCACGCCTGGTAAGAAGGCAGGATCCGGCGGCGCATCCGACACGTGCGGAAGCGGGGGTCCTTGGAAAAACGGGAGAGGCCTAAGACAGGCCTTGGCTCGTGCGGGCCATGAAGAGGAAGAATGGTAAGCTTTCAAAAGTGTTGATAGTCGCTGAACAATTGAATGCGATAATCGACTTTACGTCGTCTCGCAACAACATCAGCAAAGATCTTAAACACAGCCTACTGGAGCTTCGTAGGTCTGTTCAGGCGGCTTGCCGGGAGAGAGATGAGGCAGAGGCTAAGCTTTTAGCCAAACAAAGTACCAGGGAAATGGCAAGGCTAGTCACAGCCGAAAAGACGAGGGAATCCGCCTGCAAGTGTACGCAGACGGAAGCACGAGATCCTACCCCACCTACCGTGGTGGCGGGGACTTCAAAGCGTGCAACGCAGTCGCCGGGGGAAGCCGCACCCAGTGGCTCAAAGAAACGGCAACAAGTTATCTGCCGATTGCAGCCGCAAACTCTATCTTAAATGTAGAGAAACTCAAAGTGGGGTGGTCTGTTTGCCCACTGAGTTTGCACCAGCCGTCAAAGGCTTGCCTCAAGAGCGGGCATATGCCGTGGGAATGCAAAGGCCCTGAAAGGAACGATCTTTGCCGAAGGTGTGGAGGAAAAGGCCACAAGGCTCGGGACTGCAAGGAGCCCCCCAAATGCATGTCGTGCTCTGGAAAACCAGACGACAGGCACGTCATGGGGGGTCCAAAGTGCTCGGCCTACAAGGATAGACCAAAAGTTAAACACAGTGCGGGTAACACAACTGAACCTAAACCAAGGTGAGGTGGCTCAGCAATTGCTCTGTCAGGCAGTTTGCGAGTCAGGAAGGGATATTGCAATAATATCCGACTCATACCGTATACCTGCCGGTAACGGAAACTGGGTTACAGATAGGTCCAAAAAGGCGGAATTATGGATGACGGGCAAGTTCCCAGTCCAGGAGGTTGTGTCCACCTCAAACGAGGGCTACGCGGTTGCAAAAGTGAACGGAGTACTCATTTGCAGCTGCTATGCGCCACCGAGATGGTCAGTCGACCAGTTCTCGTGAATGGTAGATCGAACAGTAACGCCTGGGCGTTAGAATGGGGCAGTCGTCTTACCAACCCAAGGAGCCGGATTTTGCTGGAGACCCTGACCAGGCTCGACGTAGACCTGGCCAACGTTGGTACTAGTAGTACCTACCATAGAAATGGAACGGAGTCGATTATCGACATGGCGTTCTGTAGCCCTGGGCTGTTGAACAACTGGAGGATGGAAGATAGATACACCTATAGCAACCACCTGGTGGTTCGCTATAGCATGTTCGCAGATGGAGGACGGCGTACTTCGATAAAGAAGTATTTAAAGAGACGCTAGAGCAGGAACAGAGATTGAGCGATACCCAATATCCTCGCGTGGATCAACTCGTAGCACTTCTTACACGAGTGTGCGACGCAACCATGCCCAGAAAGGTCAAACCTAGGGATGGAAGGTTGCCGGTTTACTGGACAGAGGCGATCGGAGGCCTCCGGAGATCTTGTTACCAAGCTAGAAGGAGGATGCAAAGAGCGCGGTTAGACCTGGAAAGATCAGAGCGCCGTGCGGTGCTAGCCACCGCTAAGGCTGCACTTAAGAAAGAAAAAAAGGCCAGCAGACAAGCCTGTTTTGAGGGTCTGTGTTCGAAAGCCAACGCAAAACCCATGGGGTGACGCCTATTGGGTGGTCTAAAACCAAGGGCGCGACAGCTCCAACCAAGCAATCACCAGAATTACTACAGGTCATCATCAAGAGACTCTTTCCGAATCACGACCAGAGTCCATGGCTCTCTATGATGGCAGAAATGCCACATGACAATGGCACCGCTGATGAAGGGGACGAAGCGACCGTCACGTTCGAAGAAATCATTGCGATTGGCAAATCGTTTATGGTAAATAAAGCGCCCATACCTGACGGTATACCGAACCTGACCATCAAGACGGCTATTTCACTGAAGCCCAGAATGTTTAGGGCAGCGATGCAAAGATGTCTGGACGAGGGCGTCTTCCCGACATAATGCCTGGAAAATCCAGACTCTAGTACTGCTACCAAAGGCAGGGAAGCTAGTACTGCTACCAAAGGCAGGGAAGGCTACCCATCAACTTACAGACCTATATGCCTGTTGGATACAGCGGGCAAAGTGCTCAAAAGGGTTTATTCTTAACAGATAAACCAAGTAAATACACGGAGGACTTAGACAGTTTGTCCAAAAATCAGTTCGACTTTCGTAAATGGAAGTCGACGGTGGATGAAGTTCTCTCCGTCACCAAAACGGCCGAAGTGGCAATCCAGCGCAAGAGGCGAGATGTCCGCTACTTTGATATGGTCAACCTTGACGTGCGAAATGCGTTCAAAAGCACCAGTTGGAAAGCTATCGCTAACTCGCTTCAACGTCTTCCCGTTCTGGTGTCCTGGCCGTTCTGGGATACCTGTACAAGATTCTGGTAAGCTATTTTCAGAATCGTGAGCTGTTGTACAACACAAAGGTAGTCCCGAAACGTGTTCAGTTTACCGCAGGCGTCCCGCTAGGTTCGATCCTAGGCCCGGTGCTATGGAACACGATGTACGATGAGGTACTACGGCTTGAATTTCCGAACGGGTTGACGATCGTTGGGTTTGCAGACGACAACACCCTTGAGATATGCTATGAATCCATTGAAGAGGCAGAACTGACGGCCTCGCACTCCATTGGCATTGTGGAGGGATGGATGAGCTCCAACAAACTGGAGCTAGCGCACCACAAGACTGAGGCCACGGTTGTTAAAAACCGAAAATCGGAGTAACACGCAACGATTAGTACAGGTAACTGCACAATAGAATCGAAGAGGGCTTTGAGGTATCTATGGTTCATGGAGGCTTATGGTTATATTGGCATTATTCCGCATGATGTCGAACCGCTCAGCGGTACAGGGGAGCAAGCACAGGCTCCTGGCAAGCGTCGTCTTGTCTATAATGAGGTACGTTGGGCCGGCATGGGCCACCGCCCTGTGTACTACAGTTACCTCGGTAAGCTCGAAAGTATTCACAAGCTGATGTGCCTGAGAGTGGTCAGCGCATACCGCACAGTGTCACGCGACGCGGTATGCGTTTTAGCGGGAATGATGCTCATTGGCATCACAATAAAAGAGGATACGGAGTGATTCGAGCAAAAGGGCACAAGAGGTATTCGAAGGACCACCAGAGCTACATCGATGGCCAGGTGGAAGAGGGAAATTCCACCAAATATCGGTGCACCCACTGACTAATGCCAGAAATATCTGGATGGGTCGTACTGCGTCATGAGGAAGTAACCTTCCACTTGACACAGATACTGTCGGTCCATGGCTGCTTCAGAGAGTATCTTCATAGGTACGGGCAAACCGAGTCCTCAGCGTGTCCCGTATGCGTGGAAGCGGACTAAACTGCGCAACATGTGGTCTTCGTCTGCCCTCGCTTCAACGCCGCGAGGAACAGCATGATGGCCGTGAGCGGTTGGGACACGACACCGGACAATCTTGTCCAGAGAATGTGTCAAGAACAGGACACTTGGGATGCGGTAAAAACGGCTGCCTCCCAGATTGACAGACCAGAAGTACCAACTAGCTGCCAAAGCTCTAAGTAGTTAGACATAAGCGGGTGCTTAATGCACAATAGCCCCCTTCCCGAAGTAATACTGAAAGGATGTCCCAGGGGGGAGGGGGTCATGGCTAGAGGCATGGATGGGTTTTTAGTGGGTCGAGGAGTTCGCATCCTCATCTCCACACATATTTCATGATATTTAACGTTTATCAACGAGAATTTAAAAATACGAATGCATATGCACCATATTCTAAAACAATCTTTTGAGAAATAACTGAGATATTAATGCTCAAAACCTTAAAACTTTCCGTGACGGTCGCAATGCGATTTATTTTAAATTGTACCCCAGTACCTATATAAAACAAAGACGAAGTCCTACAACAAAAAAATCTTTGTATCCATATGCTATTGGGTGCTGGTTTGATTTGATTAATATCTCAATCATTTGTCGAAATTCAATGTCCAGTCACCGAAAAAATGCGAAATACTATCCACATCCCCCCTCGAAAGTGTTCAAAAAAGCGAAGAAATGAACATTTACCGACTCTAATCAGTGATACCCAGCGAAACGTCAAATGTCCAGCAAGGGAAGATTTCTTCTCCGCCCCCCTTCGCATCGCAAGCATTGCATCGTGCCACCTCGTTCGAGATCAAAACTCACCACCCAATAGCCGACAGAGAAGGTGAGCTGGAAACGAACCCCGAAAGTCATAAATTTTGTTATCAGCATTTCAATTCGATGCGCTTGTATTTATTTCGCCGAAAGACGCTGCTCGAAGAAGGGAGCAAATGTTGAGTTTTTTGGTCCACTCCAAGATGCCTGCGCACTCTCGTTTGGTCGTCCATCAAACGAGGAATGGTGGCCGAAGGAACAGGCGGCTTTGGATATTTAGAAATGAAACCGATTCAATAACAATAAATCGAAAAGTTGACTCATTTAAAATGAACTGGTCTCCGGCAGTGAAGTTGGTTGGAGGTGGATAGCCGAGGAATGATGGTCTTAATTTTGATTGGCTCCAACTCATCAGAAAATCTCGTCCCATAAGTGACCGTTCCGAGCGCCCATCTCGTGAAGCATCGCGTCGTCGTGATGATGATGACGATGATGACGATGATGATGGAAATTAATATCCAATCAAGCAAAGAACATCGATGAGGGAAGCTGCTGCCGTTGCCATTTGTCGAGGGAAGAAGAATGACATAAATTGTGGACTTAAGAGTCATCATTTTTATCATCTCGGGGCGGTGCTTTTGTAGTTGTGGGCATTTGGCCAGTATTTATGGATCGATTGGATTGGAAGAGTTAGCATCGAGGAAGATCCTCACCAGCCAGCGTTTGGTTGTGTGCACCGAGTTTGATGGCAATGGGCGTGAAGAACTTGTACCCCTCACGCGTATGCAGAGATTGCTCACGATCGTAAAGATTCAATCAGTTGGAAATGTAATCGTGTAGCAAATCTATTGATGTGATGGTCGCTTTAGTTGCAATAATGTATGACAAATCAACTGACTTTGATTGGCGTTTTCTACAGATTGAAGAAAGCGTAGTGCCATTTTGTGAGCTCTCTCTCTCTGAAGCACTGGTTTTTAAGATAGTTATTTTGATATCACCAATATAATGCTTGATGATATTTAAATAACTGTAGAGGTCTTCTAATTATTCTAGCAAAGGATAAAGTCACGTCAAACGTCACCTCACATAAACGTTGACTGAAAATTTTATGCAATAGGTCGAAAATCGGAGTGGACTACGTTCATCCTAGAAGGCGCTAATCATAAAGACCATCAAAATGTGTCGGTAAAGTCACGGGCACGCAAGTTTTATATGCAAATGCTGACGAAGAAGCCCTGTTGCGTAATGTATGCTGAAACCTATGATTGGCTCACTTCGCTGTTATTTACAGATCAGCTGTTATTTACACAAAAATGTTTAAAAACATGTAATCTCGAACTAAGGTTATACCGGCATCGGCAACGCCCGACTGCAGATCGAATGAGGAAAGGGCAGGAATATGTTGACGTGATACTTGGTTTATTGACAGCCAAAAACACATCTGCATTTCCACGAGAGATCATTGGGATGTTCGATAACAGGGTTGATTGACAGCACGGTTCGTTTTGGTAAACGATAAGCTATTTAGTGAAATATTCCAAAATACCGATTGTTGTTGTTATCGCAAAACATTTGCCTATCAAAGGTCACTTATGTATTTTTCTAGAACATATGTTTTAATTTTAGACTCAAATATGACCAGAACAGCGCAATGAACCGATCTTTTTATAACATCTATTAGGTCGCGTATGAAGTTTTGAAGATGCACTGTTTAACATGCTTTTGACAGTCTTATCACAGAGAACAGACGTTCATCTTCGATCTGCTAATTGTGTAAAACTTTAAACCGACATTTCAAATGTATGTCGTTATGCTCCTGGTAGGCGGCGCTGCAGTTGTGCGATAACTGTCATGTCAATGTTTATCAATAAAAATCCTAGCACATAACCTGAAAATGTTTGTTGGTTTTTCTCCGCACTTATTTTTTACAACCGCGGCCCATATAAACTTTAACACAAGTTTTTCAATAAAAGGTTTATGAACATCAATGTCTGTTCTCTGTGGTCTTATCTAGGTAGTTTATAGCATCACAAATTCCAATAGGATATAATCAAGTTATTCTAAAGTAAAACTTTATGCAGAAATTCATGAACACAACAATTCAATCCAACAAGTGTCAAACTAGCATATGTCAACACAGATCGAATTTTACAGTAATGTTTGTTATGAATATGATGGATATGTCTCTTAAGAAAAAGTTACAGAATTGGTCTAACTACAAAAAAACAACAAACATATTTTTTGGAACTATTTTTTTTATTGATTTATTTTCTGTCGGCCTATTTCCTCACATGGTAACAATCACCGACGCCAGGGAGACGACTCCACCACCTGGATCCTACCTAACGACTTCATGAATATGAGCCGGGACCAACGGCTTTATTTCCTTTCCGAAGGAAGACGTGACAAGATTTTCTCGCCTCAAATAAAGCCTCGAGGTAAAGCAGAAGTCGTATGCCAAAAATAAACCCAAATGAGCGGGAGATAGTTTTTCTCCCATGTAGGGGATTTGGGAGTGCAAATAGACAGTTCGATAGAACCATTTAAGCTATCGGTAGTATATGAGCACGATCAAGCGCACATTCTTTTGGCAGTCAAGGTGGTGCATTCGTTCCTGCCTTGACCTCCCAAGCAACACACAAGTTTTATAACGGTTGAAAATACTTTCATACGACTAGATTTGGTTAAAAAGAAGCCGACTCAACATAAAATCATGAAGATGTGTTACTCGGGCTACTCTGCATGGGGATGCTTGGCAAAAGATTGTGTGCCTGTTTCGAAATACTACCTCACAATGCCCTCCGCTCAATTTCAAAAACTACTTCTATTCAATTTTCACAGCCTGTCATGCGCTAACGGCAACTATCAATACTTTCTCTTAACAACTTTGTTCTGGCAAAAAAGTGCTGTCTACTTCTAAAGCCTCATGGTGATGTGATGTGATGTGTAATAAGGACCCACCATCAGTGCAAGGATTACATATGGCTGCAGGACTATTCTCAGCAGGTTGTTCTGATAGAATAGCCTACGTGATGGCTTCTTGTAGCAGGGTCAGCCGATCCAGTGAGGACCTTCGGAAGACTACGGCCAGAAGGCCGCGTGTCTTTGCATGACAAGGGACTGGCGACTCCACGAACCCTTGTCCAGTCAACAAATCCTTCGACTGCCTTAGGCTAAAGACCCCCCCCCCCCTTGGGAATCCCCGTTATATAGTTGTTAAAGGAACAGTAGACATTTTTAGCATAAATGATTTATAAAAAGTTAAGACAAAATGAAAATTTCACGGCTATACTGAACTTTAGATTCAATTAACACATTTATTTTTGTTTTTATTTGCACTAGTAAATGTACTGGGATATTGCAAATTTCTACTGTTCCTTATAAAATAGTTGTGGGCAATAAAATGAGGAAAAATCTCACAAAATAGAGAATACTTACATTTTTCGTGGTAGGGTAAGACTTCAGCATGCTATCTTACCGCGCTGGCTACATTGCGTTGGTGGGACTGCCTCCTAAGGTATAGCTGACGAGATACCGCGTTTCTTACTCAGCCGCTGTTTGAGCCGCACCTCCTTGGTGGACAGACGCTCGGCACGCACCTCCTCAATCTAGCTGAAGTCAGAAGGACAACAGTGCCCAGGCTGCACTACCAGCTAAGTGTATCTCATTCTCATTGTTTATTAAAGTCAACAGGTAAAATATTTGCCCCAATGACCGGCATCTTAAAACTAAAATCACAAAATTAAACAAACTAAGTACGCAACCCTTAGCTGGCGGTCTTTGTCATCTGTTGACCCGTGGAAGCATGAGGTAGGAACTTGTGAGGACCAGAGCTATGTAGCGGGGACGCACGCTCCATCACAGTTGTCGACTCACCATTTTGCAGCCCTACTTCTAAAGCCTCATGGTGATGAGAAATTATTTCCTTCTCAAAACAACATCATCATAGAAAGATTTTTTACGCTGTTTTGGTCATATAAGATACCAAAAATAAGTTATGTGTACTAGAAAAATACATGAGATCATGTCTTAAAAATGAATTCTTGATCATTACATAACAAGTTGTGTTACTTGGGCACCGGCCCACCACACCCGGATGATCACCATTTGTCACCGAGGAGCAGCATTATTGCTTTTGTAACAATGACACAATATAAACGTGCCATGCCCGATAACAAAATACACCCAGACAACCACAAGTCGTATAACAGTGTCCAAATAGTATCGTATATTCCTATATTTTTAGTCAAAATCGCAATTTATGGTGGCCTTTGTCGTATTATGTTTAAGTTTAATCGTAAAGAGTGCAAATTTTCGACTTCTTTCCGATGTGTGATTTATTCATCGTATTGCGTCACAAACAAAATCGGATATACATCACTATCCTTTTTAAATCGAATTTGTTATTACATATTCCATCGCATACGATATCAAATCAAAGCGTTTAAGAAAACAATGAAATTTGCACGCATATGGCCTCCACTTTTACACGTATAAGCCATATTTTTGCGTTCTTTACGATTTGTTTACTTACATATATGTTCGTATATCATAAAAACAACTTTCAATATACGTGCATTTTGGTTGTCTGGGCAGTCGGGTACCGATCTTTTCGGTTTCATTCTTCACGCTCAATTTTTATGGTTTCGTTCTTTTCGTACAAACTGTAAAGATCCATACTTTTTTTTTATTATAATCATTTATTTGTACAGGCTCAATCGAATAAACTTTACAGAGCCAAATTTTCATGCTTTTATACATCATTTATCTTAAAACTAAAGTTAGGAGGGTAGAGCCGATTACTCACTGTGTCCGTCTCGAGGTTAATAGGAATTACAAATTACGGATGGGAAAAAGGGTGGGAATTTAAAGTATGGTTTTAACACATTAAATTTAAATTCTAAATTTTGAAACACTTATAACTACAACTTTTGGTTTTCTTGCTTTTTATTCGAACATTTTTTAAAAGGGAAAAAAACACACGAACACAGAAAAAAAACATACTAAACATACATGTTAAACTAACTACAATCTAAGGCTAATGTTAGTCAAAACACATAAATGAGTTTCATGTACTCCAAATCGTACAGCCAAAATATCTAAAGATTGGCACATTGGGTTGTCTACCTCCGAGCCCGAAGGGAATCTAAACCCGATCTGACCTCGATGCTCAGAACAAGACCAAATAACGTGATCTGCGTCCTGATAGCTTTGTCCACACTCACAGAGATTGCTGTCGCTCAGCCCAACCCGGTATAAATGAGCGTTCAAAGAATAATGATTGGACATGAGGCGAGACATGACACGAATGAAGTCTCGACCCACATCCATCCCCTAAACCAAGATTTCTTCGACACCTTTGGGATGATAGAATGTACCATCGTCCCAAATCTCCTTTACTCCATTTATACTGCCAGCTGAGTGACTGTTGACGAAAAATAGGAAAAAAGTGTCAGTTGAGCGATTATCTGATGCAAATATCTTCCATAGCGCCACAACTTTGCAAGCGAGTCCGCTTTCTCATTGCCCCGGAATTGAACAATGAGATGGGACCCATGCAAAGGTGATGATAAAATAACGCGAAGATAAAGCATAGAAGCTCCTGTATTTTCATGAGAAAATACGAGGAGTGCTTACCGGCCTCAAGGAGCGAATAGCCTCTATAGAACTGAGACTATCCGTGAAATTGAAGTACTGATCCGGTGTTAATGAGGCAACAATTTCTAGCGTAAAATGTATTGCCGCTAATTCAGCGACATACACGCAACAAGGGGCTTGAAGTTTACGGTTGGCGCTATAAGAGATTTCATTAAACCTATGCAAAGCCTGCTGACTCCTCTATCAAAGATCCGTCAGTGAAGAACGGCTTGGCCAAACTTTGCAGCAAATATCACCGGAGCAATCATAGGACGATGATGCTCTGGGATTCACAAGCTCCTGCTTCATGGATAAATCAAATGAACCGAATTGTCGAAATCGGAGAAGCAAACACGATTGGAAATGTTCGGCGAAGGGCTGACATCCTGTGTTATGCTTCGTGGTACAAGGTCATGAAGCGGGTTTGAGGTTCAACTCAAGGAGCTTCTCAAAATTTTCGATCACCTGGGGGTTCATAACTTCACACCTGGTGAGGAGCCGGAGAGATAATTCTGTAAACCGATCCGAGTGGCAACATGCCAGCCAGCACTTCAAGACTCATGGTGTGAGTCGATTGCATGCAACCTAACGCGATACGAGGAACACCGATACTGAATACGTTCCAGTTTAATGAAGTGCGACCGAGCCATGACTGAAAACAAAAACTACCGTATTCCATAATCGACAAAATCGTTGTCCGGTACAACGTTAGAAGATCTTGTGGATGAGCTCCCCACCAGGTTCCGGTAATTGTGCAGAGAAAATTGATCCTTGGCTGGCACTTTCGCTTCACATACTCAATATACAGGATCTCAGGTGCGCGGAATCGAACCAGACCCCAAGATATTTAAATGACATAGAATGAGCTATCGGCTTACCCCAAATTTGAAGCTTCGGTTGTGCTGGGTTATGCTTCCTAGAAAAACTACCAACTCAGTTTTCTCCGTAGAGAATTCGATACCTAGCTCTAGAGCCCAAGTAGACAAGTGTCAGAGTATCCTGTAAGGGTCCTTGCAGATCGACCCCATTGGGTCCCGTGACAGACACTACGCCGTCATCTGCAAGTTGTCTCAACGTACAGTTGTCACCTAGACAACCGTCAATGTCTTTGACATAATAATTATACAAAAGGGGCTTAAACATGATCCCTGGGAGACCCATGTAGCTAAATCGTGAAGCTGTAGAGGTTCCATGAGAAAAGCTCATATGTTTCTCTGACAGCAATTTGTACAAAAATTATTCATTAATGGTGAAAAGCCACAAGCGTGGGTTTATCTGAAGAACTTCAACAGATACTGAATCAAAAGCCCCTTTATGTCCAGAATAAACCATTTGCTCTTTTTTAGCAAAAGCTAACTGAATATCTGTGGAGAGCAACGCGAGACAGTCGTTCGTTCCCTTACCCCTACCTGGAAACCATATTGAGTATCTGAAAGCAGGTTGTTCGTCTCAACCCATTTGTCCAGACGGAAGGATCATTTTCTCCAACTTTCAAATACAGGATAACATCGCGATGGGTCGATAGGAGTTATTGGTCGGACGCGGGCTTACCAGGTTTTGAATGGCAATAACTCTTACCCGCCTCAATCATCGGTACAATGTTAAGCTCCAAAAACTGATTAAACAAGTTCAACATGCGCCTCTTCGCGACGTCTGGGAGGTTCTTAAAGCGAAGTTGAACTTGATCCTGTCGAATCCTGGAGCAATATTGCCACACGAAAGGAGTGCGAGAGAGAGTTCTACAATTGAAAAAGGTTGGCTGATCTCATCTATCGAATTCGTGGTTTCGCGAGGAATGATCCGTGCCGGCACAGAATCTGGACAAACTTTTCGCGCGAATTTGAGGATCCATTGGTCCAGTACTCTTCGCTCTCGTTGTTCGTAGTTCGGTTACGCAACCTTCGCGCCGTGTTCTAAAGAGTACTCATCGACGTTTCGGCGCGATAGCCGTTCACGAATGTTCGCCAGTAACCGCGTTTCTTGGCCTTGATGAGGCTCTTAAGTTCGCGTTCGAGCCGTGTATACTTCGAAGTGCTCAGGTGTTCCACGTCTACGAGAAAACTTTAAACGCGTCGGACTTTTTACGGTAAACCTCGGTGCATTGCTGATCCACCTGGAGAAGGAGGTTTCCTGCGAGATGACGTCCCTGGAACTGGTCGAGTTTGAGCTTGAAGCGCGCTGTCTAAGATCAGGTTGGAGAGGAAGTTATACTCTTCCAGCGGTGAAAGCCTTTCTACCGTCGTTACGGCTTCATCTACTTCTGTCTAAAACTTTGTCCAATCGATGTGACGGGTAAGATCATACGTGACGTTAACAGATTTCGACGGATTGAACCCGGTGGCAACCGAAATTTTATGGAGCAGTAGTCGCTACCGTGGGGATCTTGAATCACATTCCATGTGCAATCCAACGATAATGAATTCGAACAAAGTGTGAGGTCTAATCTACTGCCAGCTGAGGATGTACCAGCCAAACGTGTTACTTCTCCATTGTTAAGAACTGTCATATTAAAGTTGTCACAGAGGTCATATATCAGGGAAGACCGGTTGTCATCGTACAGTTCTCCCCAGCCTGTACCATGAGAGTTAAAATCTCCATGACCAACCACTTGAGCAGGAAGAACCGAACAAACATCTGGGAGTTGTTTTGGTTAATGGAGGCTCTTTGGGAAAAAGTCTCAAACGGAAGCAATGCAAAGGCTTTTATTTTTAATAACAGCCCGATACGACAACTTCAATACCTGGAATAGGAGGAAAAAGTCACTCTATAGAAGGAGTAGCACTTTTTGATCCCAAAAGTACTCCTCCTCCACGTGAATCCTCACGATCAAGACGAATATTGAAATCATGAATCGGAAGATTGATTTCGGAAGAGAGCCATGTTTCACAAAGAGCGAAGATGCATCACAACCGGTAGTGTGAGCTAAAAATTTAAAAGATTCAATTTAGGAATCAAACTTCGACAATTCCACTGTAGAACAGTGATCAAATCCCCGACCTCATTTGGAAAGACTATCCATCGAAGGAAATGATAGCTGCAAGAATGGGCCCTTTAATGTTAATTTCTGCAAAAAGTTTTCACAGTGGAAGCATTGCCATAACAATGCTTTTGAGAAGATCAGAAATTTCGAGGTACTTAAAGAATACCTTCGGCAATGTCATCAAACAAAGTGGCTTGCACTAGGAGGGCTTTTGTTCTTAAAATTGGGGCTTCAGGGGTTTTGGATGTCCCCGGGAGATGGAAAGTCACAGGTGTAGTTAGTACTACGAAAACCAGGTGGATTAGGATTTTCCTTTTTCCACCTTTCCTTGAATTGGGCAAGCTGGTCTCCGCGGGCTTCTTTTCAGCAACTTTCCGTGGGCGGACGCGTCTTCGCTTCCTTGAAGCACCTTCCGGAAAGGTGAACGATGTTCCCTCTTCAGCCGAATCAAAGTCAGACTCGTCATCTGACAGAGGAGCAAAGGGATTTGTATTGGCATCGGGTGATGGTGAGGCTTTTTCACCATTTCGGCAAAGATTGCCTTGAACGCTGTTTTAGCGAGCGTTCGAATTTTTCCCGCGTTGTTTGTACGCCGGGCACGATGAGAGAGCATGAGGAGGAGTTCCTTTACAAAAGCGCATTTAGGTGTGCTGTCTGCGCACGCGCCATCCTCATGCTTCTCCCCGCAGTTGAACTGGCTGCCTTTATTGCCGCAATGGGAGGTCGTATGTCCCATCTGCTGGCATTTCTGGCAGATCATGACCCGAGAGGTACAAACAATCGCACAGGTAGCCGAAGTTTTCCCAACTCGACGTATTGAGAGAGAAGTTCAGGCCAGAGAAGATCACGCGAAACGAGTCTGATGGTGTAAACTTTCTGTATTGGTCGACACTGCGCCAAGTTGGCGCAGCCAGTATCTTAACTGGTGACAGCAGGGTTGCCCAAATCGAGCCAACCCCCGCTTCAGCGGGATCTCGGGAGTCAGACTCGTATCGGTGACCACACCCTCGATTTCAATACCCCGAGCTGGGATATGTACCCGATACTCGAGTGTAAAAAACTGAGGGCAGCAATCTCATTCGCCTGCTTAAGGTTGGACACAACGACCCGAAGTTTATTCGGTCTTACTTTTATTATCTCGGTCACGGCCGAGAATCGCTTCGTCAGATCATCAGAAATCTGACAAACATTCAGAGGTTTGATTTGGGCTGAAAATAAACAACCCATGGACCAGTTGAACTGTCTGGATATGCACGTGATCTGGTAACTCTATGAGCTACCTCATCATTTCGTGCCATGAATGATTCATCTTTGCGATAAATCATCCATGGCTCGCTTGTGGGAACTTATCACGCTCAACCACTAACGTAATTATCTACAATCAATCACAGATAAACAAACTAATCTAAAAAAACTAAAACTAAGTTCACTCTCACACACTATCAATCACTCTCCACACTCACACACACACTACGATGAAAATGACTCAACTTATCTTATATACTACTAAAAAAAACTTATCTTATAAGTATCACCCGGATCTACGCAGCTGGGCGACGAATGTGTGCTGCTGCCGAGCGACGATGAGTGACCGCGTGTACCGTCTAAGCGATGACGGTGATGTTGCTGGTCGGTGGTAGTTGGTGTATGGAAGAATGCGCTTCACACGATGGGCTGCTGGTATGCGTGCCGTATAGATTCAGACAATGGCTTCTCGATCGTGGCAATATTGCCCTAATTGCAATTAATGACGCTGTTACTCCACTTATCACACAATGTTCTCTTCTTCAGTATGTAAATCAAAACTGATTTCACTCGCGACGATTCCACTGGCGATTGAGAAATTCCTTTTTCTGAAAACTAAACAACTCGTAAAAAGCTTCCAAAACAACGGAAAGCGGACCGAACGAACTGTACCGTTCGCGTGTTCACTGGGCAATGATGATCCATACTTGCAGCTTCTGGGATTTTAACTTATTGGGGAAAATGAGGTTTATCTCAGTTGTTTCAAGTTATTAACATCTACAGTCTTTAGCAGACTTGTTGTACGGGGCTAGATCAACAAACCTGTGCCTTTGTATTACGGTCGAATTGAGAATACCACCGGTAGAGGCGCTTTACTTTCGAGTTACTAAATATGAGTACTGCGACGGGTTGGGATAACGGGTAACTCGTTCTCGACATATCAGTTCTCGTAAACTTGTCCTAGCAGCTAAGTTCCTCTGAGATAAGATCACAAAAGGTTGAAATTCGGTCACTTCACGGCGCTAATGCGCATATAATGTTCGAGTTTGTGATTGCTATATCTCGATAGCCTTACTAGTTAGGACGATGTTTTCTTCAGCAAACTTGTGTTAGTGGCCAAGTCCTTCCGAATAGTAGACAAATGTGTTCGGAATTCTTTCACTGCGCGGCGTTATTGTGCATTCCGTTTTATTATGCTATATATAGAGCGTCTTATCAGTTAGGATATTGCTCTCTTCAAATAACTTGTACTAGTAACCAAGCCCTTCCGGGTGGTAGTCACATAAGTTTGGAATAAATTCACTACGTGGCGCTTATGTGCATATGAGCCTCCAATTGAAGTATGCTATATCTAGAGACGTTTACTAGTTGGGGCTTTGCTTTTATCAGATAACTTGTGCTAGTGGCTCAATTTTTCCATGTGATAGTCTTATAATTTCGGAATTCACTCAGTATGTGACATTATGGTGAATATCAGTTTCTAGCTTGTTTATGCTTAATTTCAGGGCGGTCAATCAGACTAGGGTCGGGACGGCCTCAACTGTATACAAAAGTTGTATCTATTTTCTTCGGCCCATGGCTGCATTCCGCCAAACCCGCTGTCTGCGAAGGGTCGGTCCGCAGGTAACTTTTTACTTGATCGATCTACCTTGCTAGTTGTGTGCCTCTTCTTCTTGTGTCTGTCGATTCGTTTTTGAAAATCAGTTGACAGGGCTAACGTCTGACATTCTTACGACATGCTCAGCCCACCGTAGTCGGCAGATTTCAACGGTGTGAAAGACTGGAGGTTATATCAGCAACCGATGCAATTCGTAGTCCGTCTTTCATTATCACTCCACCGTAGATCGTATGCAACCCCTTCCGTTCAAAGACACCGCCTTGATTTCATCACCATTGATCTGAGCTTTGGAGTGGGAGGTTCAATTTGGTGTGGCATATTTGGTGCATCAGTCCTCACAGGGGTAGCAAGAGCCATGGGGTCGGTACACCGGTTAGTATTCAATATATACTAGTTGCCACTATACTGTGAAAATTTGACAGCTCCATCAGTTTGTTTACAGTGAACAACAGGGAAACAGCTTCGATCTATCTTCACCTGCAGCTGTAAAACAATATGATTAGAGGCGAAGATCGGAAGATTTGATGAGCAACATCCCTTCAGAAACAAGTCAATTCTCATGTTGTACAAAATCTCAGTATGATGAATTAATTCTATTCAATTTTCACAGCCTGTTGTACACTAACGGAACTATCAACACCTTCTCTTCAAATCCTTGTTACTAGCAAAATTACTGCCCACTCGTAAAAAGCCTCATGGTGATGAAGCAAACTATTTCCATTTTATACTTCATCTTGAGCGAACATGTGTTGGATTGGAAACTCTGAAAATTTGTTGACAATTGGCTGAAAGACATATTAAAACTTCTGGATCACAGTTTATCACTTCATAGCACAAATAATTAATTTGAAAATGCCATTGATTTGACTAACAAATGATCGTGTGTGTTTATCGACAAAATTCATTACCCTTAATGATAAAGGAAAGTTCAAAAACTATGCGCAACAACTGCATTTTCATGACATTTCTGACATACAACCTGACGATTCAAAGTATCCCTTAAACAATGCTTACAAGTTTAGTTATCTCAATTGAAACTGTGACAGTGCAGCTGAAACAACAAGTCAATAGCAGGCAAAAAGTTCGTTGCTTGTAATACTAATAAAAAAGAAAATCCATGTTGAGTGTTCAATTATTCAATTGTTTCCTTCAATATATAAAGTATTAAAGGGTGGAACGGTAAAAAATTGGTCTGACATGATCAACTGCACACTGATGAGTTTAATATATAAATGTTCAATCTTTATTTCTTTTTAAAGTTCATCATCAACGAAACACAAAAAATTATTTGATTAGGCTTCCGATTTCCCAAATGCGAACTATCGGGCTTTACGTTTCACACTTTCCATCAAGTTTTGAACCACTGTCATGTCCACCTTATTTGATTCTGAACGCCAATTGGCCTTATACTATTTTTTACTTCCAACTGTTTGTTGAATTCTCTTGTGGTTTCTCCTTACGGTTGGACAATATTTTTCAATTGGGCGCAGGCTCGGCGAGTTTGAAGGGTTTTTTTCCTTGAATATAATTTGCATACAATTGGCAATACACCATACCTGAGCATTTTTTCCGTAATGGCATGCAGCGAGGTGTGAACGAAACAGCACGAAACACCTGTGTTTTTTCAATAAAGGCAATATGCGTTTTTGCAAGCATTCGTTTACATAAATATTTTGGTTGGCAGTGCCATTTGTCTCGAAACTTTAGCCTTTTAGCCCACAGGTGTAAATAGCCGGCCAATCCAAGTAAATTTTCGGCAACTTTAACATTTTTTCCTGCTCAAACTTATCTAAAACTTTGTTTTAACCGGTAAGCGTCAAAAATTCTTGACTTGGGAGCTGCTTGAAATCAGCCATG
This sequence comes from Aedes japonicus, assembly GCA_034211315.2. Taxonomy (NCBI): domain Eukaryota; kingdom Metazoa; phylum Arthropoda; class Insecta; order Diptera; family Culicidae; genus Aedes; species Aedes japonicus. The sequence goes on from JASCZW010000603.1 coordinate 148,819, forward strand.
GCGCATGTAAAAGCTCGATTCTAAGTAAATCTGGACGCATGGTTTAATACACCACCGCGTCCGTGGTGGGACCAGTTTTGATGAAATTTGGTGGCTGTATTTTAGTCATTTGTCAAAATAGATTATAAACAAATCCTTGGACGAAAATATTACCTGGCAACTGGTCGTGGGGATATCCCTTCCAGGTATAAATTTGTTTTTGTTGATAAGTTTGCTCGGAAACTAATGATTTGGCAAAGAATCTGCAGTTGTGGCCTTAAAGGGGGATATACAGTTAGAATGACCAAAAAAATCATTTCTTTTGTTTTGCAAAACAAGCTATTAAATTTCCCGTGAATACGCTCCTGAAACCTTTTTTTCGAAATTCGAACTCCAAGTGTTTCTTTTCATCGTTTTTCGAAGACGCCTTGTTCGCGCGCAGCAGGTATAAAGAAACGCTTGACCGAGAAGACCTATTTTCAACGCGTTTTTCTAAAAACAGCATTTTCGAAGTTTATGCCGGTGATAATTCAAAAAATAATTATTCGATTAAGCTGAAACTTATAGGATCTCTTAATTATAGTATAAGCTCTTATTTTAATTGAAAATTATTGTAATATTTTATTATTAGATATGGAAAAATGTGATAAAATGTGGACTTTTTCAATAAAGTTACGCTAAAAGTGCAAATTTTTTTAACACTTTTTTTCAATTCATCTACTAACTGTAAATGTAATTCATGAATTTTCTTTTTTGTATACTACATGGCTACACTTATCATTGCAAGAACGTTTCGATTGATTTAAGTAAAAACTTCCCTGTGATTTTTTTTTTCAAAAATGATTTTTTTTTCTCGTTCTAACTGTATGTCCCCCCTTTAAATCAAGGTTTTCATTACATCTCACACAATGACGTCGAAGGTTTACATTAGAGAGTGTCTGAAAATGTGGATTTTACCCTTCATTACAGAAGACCAACGTTATGTTTTGGCCGGATCTAGCCAGCTGCCACTGCTCTAAGGAGGTACTAGAATCGTATGCTGCAAACAATGTTAGATTCGTCGCCAAAGAGATCAATCCTCCAAATTGCCCTGAGTTCAGACCGATCGAAAAATACTGGGCAATTGTCAAGCGAAAACTTTAAGGATGCGGTAAAGAAGTGACAAATGCACAACAAATACGTTTAAAGTGGAATAAGTTCGCCGGTACAGTGTGACCAGCGACTGTGCAGATCATGATGGCAACGATCACAAGTAAATGTAAGAACTTTTCATATATCGTTTGAAAGCTGAATGCCCTTTTGTTTGACATTCTGATCAACCGTGAATGTTGTTTAATTCTTGAGTTATGATCACTTAAATGCGTCTAAATTTACTTTGAATCGGGCTTTACATCGTCCATTATGACGCAATCAATCTTGGTCAACATACGCATTTACAAGTTTGGCTGTAATGTTTTGCTTATCATCTCGATTTGGTGTCACTGTAACCTTATATGATGACAGTCCTGCTCGTTTCATTGCTCGGCTTTCCCATTTTGTTTCCGATATCTCTGATGGAAAGGTTAGTATTGCGTTTGAAAATGCTGGCCACTATTCATCCAGTCGTTGTGGCTTCCTGATTCCGGCTTCCTGAAAGTCGTCAGATGTTATCCGAACACTTTTATAACATTCGTCACGATTGATTTGGCAATATTAAGTTATTTTGACAACTCAATGAAAAATGGTAAAAACAAAATAGAGTTAACACTTCGTATGCATGCACTTTCAAAATTAAGGGAGTTCAAGTGATTTAAATACACGATTAAAAAAAACTACGTCATATTTGAGTCGACCAAGTTTTAACCGTTCCATCCTTTACATCGCACTTTGCTAATATTTCAGAGAAGAAAAAAAATCTGCAACATTAAATGAAACTAAAACGAACTGATCGTGATTGATAAAAAATTTTGAATGTTCATTTCCCGAAAAAAATTTGAAACGCTATGATCTGTATTCCCAAATTCGTGTTCGATCCAAATGTTTTCGACCATAGAGCTGTTCAGTAGGCTGATGCAAAATTCGAAATATTTGCTCCCCTAAGCTTAATCGACGCCAATTTGGGTCCTGATAGTTCCCAAAAATTTTTAACACATTTGGTTTTGATTTGGCTTTGCACACGCTATTCAAAGTTTGTATGGGAATTAGTATGAAGAATCTCAAACTTACATTTCCAGATCCCTAACATCTTGATATTATGCTCTAAAACCAAATCTTTTAAATATTCATATAGTGTAAGTTGCCAACTATTAAAATGCCGAAGATACCTGACATGTAAATTTTATACAAAAATAGTTATTCAACATATATTATAATAAGAACTAAAAATATGTAATGTATATAAAATATATAAATATAAAATATATAAAATATTTTTAATAATATAAATAAAATAAAATACATAAAATATATGAATATAAAAGATAAAAAACATATAAATAATAAGAAAACAAAAATAAGAATAAAACATCATACCTAAAGTGTGTATTTTATGTTTTTTTGAATAACTATTTTTATATAAAATTTACATGTCAGGTATTTTCGGCATTTTGATAGTTGACAACTTACACAATATGAATGTATATAAGATTTGGCTTAAGGACATAATATCAAGATGTTAGGGATCTGAAATGTAAGTTTGAGATTCTTCATACTAATTCCCATACAAACTTTGAATAGCGTGTGCAAAGCCAAATCAAAACCAAATGTGTTAAAATTTTTTGGGGACTATCAGGACCCAAAATGGCGTCGATTAAGCTTAGGGAGCAAATATTTCAAATTTTGCATCAGCCTA
>JASCZW010000604.1:0-95370 GCA_034211315.2 Aedes japonicus
TGAAAGGAATTGTTCTTCAAGTCCCTATTTGTAAAAAATCCTAGTTTTTGTGTTCATTTGACCGCCACTCGGTCCACTCTTTTTTGACCATTTTGAAAGAATACTGTTTTACTTTTGCTTATGTCTCCGTGACTATTTCATCTGAAAATATCTGTTGATTGAATTGGAGGATATTATACAGTGTGTCTCACAATAGGTGTCACCTTTTTAAGTCTTGGTTTATTTCAGCTTAGTAATTTAAACAGCGGAATTGATTGTACTCGTTTTGAGGTGTATTCATTTGACAGCTTATCGCCGAAGATAAATAAGCGATTCAGTTTGTTTATATTTATCAGCTACCTTGGAAGCTATACGGGAGCAAGTTTTAAATTATATTTGCAAAAGCTTAGACCGTGTCAGATATTCAATAGCCTTAAGGAGTTCGGAGTGAGCGTTTTGTTGTTCGTACCTTAAAACGGTTCCTGGAAACTAAAAATGTCCATATTCAATGCAATGGAGGTGCCAGACGAACTGCCAGAACGAAGAAAAAAAAAATCAGCGAAAGGGAGCGAATCCGGCCGTATCTGGCCGTAAATTGAGCAAACGATTTCCAATTGTCGCCTGCTTCAATGAACAGGCTTCTCTGACGTACGATCTGGAATGCAAGCCGTACAAGAAACAACGGATTCACGGGTTGACGGAGCGTCAAAAAGCAAGCCAGAGCCCAAAGAAGCAGAGATCTTTTCGGTTCGGCACGGTGACTGCGAGATTTTATTGTCGGAAAATCTCTTCCTCCTTCAGGACAGTCATAATCAACCAAATGATCAAGCGTATGGCAAAAGTCTTGCCAATATTCCAAGAGATAAACTAGCTGTAGGACGCTATCGAAATGTATCGAAAATCATGGTATGGAGCGCCGATTCACGAAAAGGAAACTTCATCTTCTTTTAATAGAACCTAACGTAAAAATCAACACTGAATATAACATCGAGCAGGTTTTGAAGAATCATCTGCTTTCTCATGCTTCAACGCTGTATGGGAATACACCACATTCTTTGCAACAGGCCTCAGCTCCAGCTCACACGGCAAAGAAGACACAAGGTGGGTGGTGAAATTTGCCCAATTTCATCACAAGCGAAAAATGGCCTGCATCTTCACCGGATCTTAACCCACTTGACTACTTTGTTTGGAGTTATATGCTTCAACATATAGAGCCTACAAAAGAGCTTACTTTTAGATCAATTCAAGAAACATTTGGTTGATATTTGGGACCAAATTCGTCAGGAAATTGTGCGTGCCAGCTGCGATGGGCTTACAAAGCGTTTGTGCAAAGTTATCAAAGAAAAGGGCGAGAGGTTCGAATTGAATTAATATGGTTTATTTCTATAACATGTATCTATCAAATGAAAAGTAAATGCTATGATTTGTTTGATTTGTTTTGCTGTAATCCCATTTTGTTTAAGTGACACCTATTGTGAGACTTTTCTTTCTAAGTCACATTCATTCATTTGTTTTGCTGTAATTCTATTTTGTATAGGTGACACCTATTGTGAGAACCCCTGTACAATTCGTACTACAAAACTCCTGGTTGCAAATTTTCTTTTTAAAATTCAAACACGTAAAGTGCACTTTTCGTCTAATGAGCAGAATTTTAGTTAAACATTTTAAGATTGATCAAACCCTGAAACCTAAAATACAGCGCCTTGAAGCGAAGCATATTTTTTGTCACATTTTAAAGATTGGACTCAGAAAAAATGCGACACAATGTTTACAATATTTCATGCAACAGCCTTGATTCAGGCGTTATCTGGCTTAAATTTACAGAAAATATCCCATTATTTCCTGGCAAATCTAGCATTCCCTTTATGTGCATTAGAAACGCAGAAAATTCAATGTGTCTTTTTATCTGTGTAGGAACGGTTCAAAATACCTCGGGTTTCAAGTGTTTTTTTAATGTAGAAAAATTTTTTTTTGGGTGTAACTTTTTATCGCGTGGGTAAAAATTGATGAAATTTTGTGTAATACTAGTTTAAAGTGTTATGTTTAAGTGTGCAAAATCTGTTTAGTAGTTTTCAAGATGCATTCGAAACAAGAAGAGCTAGCAAATCTTGGGCATGGTGATCGATAATCCTGGTCAGTTGCACAGATGGATCGGCAAAAGGTTTGGAATCCACCATTCCACCGTGTCCCGCGTTGTGAAGATGTTCCAGGAGACGAAGACCATCGAGTGACGTGCTGGAAGCGGCCGAAACCCAACAATGGAAAAAGGCGCGGAAGATAAGGCAGTACTTTAAGAATAACCCGAACCTTTCCACACGAGACGTGGCCAAAAAGGTCAATTCGTCGAAGTGGTTCGTCCAGCAGACCATGAAGCGGGCTGGGCTACGTGTTTTTAAGGTCAGGAAAGCGCCAAACCGGACTGACAAGCAAAATACGGTGGCCAAATTGCGTGCGCGGAAGCTGTACCGTGAGTGGCTGGTCAAGCCAGGCTGTCTCGTCATGGACGACGAGACATATATCAAGAGCGGACACCAAACAAATCTCCGGCCTCGAGTTTTTGTGGGTACGTCCTGCATGGAGGTTCCGGAAAAGTTCTGGAAGAGAAAGATGGACAAATTCACGAAGAAGTACCTGGTGTGACAGGCGATCTGTGAGTGCGGACGGTATAGCAAGCCGTTTGTTACAATCGGCACCATAAACGGGCAGATTCATCGAGAGGAAAGCTTGCAGAAGCGCTTGCACTGAAAATTTATTTTCGTAAAGCAGCTTTCACGCGTTTCGTAAACATGGATTTTGTGCATACAACAAATGTCTCGTATATTGTATGAAACATTCATAATGCTTTTTATCTGGTATAATGCTATCATTACACCTTTTTGTAAAATGCACGAAATGAACTTCGTGATGACCAGCCAATCGCTGTTTCTCTTTTAAACCGTACTCATGTATGATGGTGTTGCTGCTGGTATGGGCGGAAATATTTTATCTATCCCAAAATAAAAATCAAAGCGCTATCGTGAGCTATAATTTCATGCTCATTAAACAAAATTGTTCCCCGAGTCAGTGTGGCCTAGTGAGATCAACCACGGATTTAGAATCTGCACTTTCCAAATATTCAGGTTCGAACCCCATGTCTGATACAATAAAAAAACGCTGGAAAATTCCACGTGGTTGCATTTTTTTTTCTCAACTACATTTTGAGTCGATAAAGTAGATCTGTCAGTCCTTCATGCAATCACCAGAGAGACGTTTCTTTTTAATTTGTGACAAAATATTCGTAGCTCTTTGCATTGTTTCCGTACAATGCGCGAATGTTCTTTCTGTGCCAACAAAAGCTTCGTGCTTTTGACAGTTGCGCGTGCAAATAATTACGAATGTATCTTCATAAAAAGAACAAATCAGTTTCGTTGCTGAAAACAACGAATGGATAAGTGAGTATTACTTTCGATTTTGTAATATAAACTAAAATTAACTTTCAGTGTGCTGCCCTTCCTCCGCTCTCACCGTAGTCCCACGCTGTTCTGGCCGGATCTCGCTTCGTACAATTACGCCAAGCCTGTAATGGATTGGTACGAAGCAAGGGCGTTAATGTGGTCCCGAAAGAGGCGAACCCGCCAAATACACCAGAACTTCGTCCGATCGGAAAGTTTTGGGGGATAATGAAGAAGAAGTTGAAGAAAAGCGGAAAAACATTCAAAACTGATGAAGCTTCTGAAGAAAAACTGGGAGAATTTGTGTAAGGAAGATGGACAAAGCCTCGCCCAAGATCTCATAAGCAGTGTTAAGAGAAATGTACGAGCGTTCAGCTTGGGGAAGAAATTCAATAAATAAGTTATGACAAAATATAGCTAATATATACCTCTTTAATCCCTGAAAATTTGAGAAGTATTTGATTAAAAATGAATTTTTGTGATCATTTTTGTGTGCCTCATTTTTTCCGAGTTTAGTCTTTACTTCAGATCATTTCAAAAAACATTTGGTTTATATTTGGGACTAAATTCGTCAGGAAATCGTGCGCGCCAGCTGCGATGGGTTTACAAAGCGTTTGAGCAAAGTTATCAAGGAAAAGGACTAGAGATTCCAATTAAATTAATATAATTTATTTCTTTAACATGTATCTTTCAAATGAAAAATAAAGGCTATGATTTGTTTGATTTGTTTTGCTGTAATCCCATTTTGTTTAAGTGACACCTATTGTGAGACACTCTGTACAATTCGTATTACGAAACTCTTGGTTGCAAATATTCTTTTTAAAATTCAAACTTAAAGTGCACTTTTCGACTAATGAGCATGACGTCCATGGTTCGAGTACCACTGAACACATGCCCTTTCCTTAACTTTCAAACATCTGTTTGATTTCCTACCTGCCGTACATTGACAGAACTTTCAATACTTTCTCTTCATATCTATCATTCTTGCAAAAAACATTATTGTCCACTCTTGGTGCCTCATGGTGATGAGCGAACATCTCCTTCTACAGAATATACTGTTTTTTTTTTCAAAAAGTAAATAAAAAGATGGTCCATGGATAGAGGAGTTGCAGTCGCTACCAAAGCTGAGATTTTTACAAATGGGTGATTGATGAACAATTCCTCGAAATTAGGTCTTAGTTGATTACCAGTTTGCAATTTTTCTCAATTATTTCCCAATACACGCAAAACAGAGTTTGGCTCTTTATAATAATATAAGCTCAAAAGCACTAGAATATGTCTTTAACAACCTGTATGTACATGAAATATGATATTTCGCACTGTTTCAGTTCGTAATTGACTACTTTTCCTACAAAAACACATATTGTGCCGGGATGGTTTCATTCGTTCATTATATCTTACATGTATTTGAGTCTGACTTCTATCATAGCAGAATTTTGAAAAATAATGTATGGAACATTTGTTGGTGGCAATCTAAACTACACAATAACCCGTAACGCTGGTAGATCACCTTTTCGTGGTGCGTTACGGGGTATCAGATCTACCACCGAACCCTAGTCCGAATTAATTCAAACTAGGGAACATATTTGTTTTTGTAGTCAAAGGAACATATAATTGGCCTTATTACATTTTATGTCTTGTGAAAAGTGACAATACTCGGGTTGCGCCACCGAGGATGAGCTTGGAATAAAGAAAACATGGTTAGTCTTCATTTATGTGAATTCTTATTTTCTATTTGATGTTCTATAGTTTGAATTGGTTGTGACTAGGGTTCTGATGCATGGTCACTATCGGAGTTATTGTTTGTTTTGTTTGCAATGAATCCGGTTTTGACTGATAAAGGGGCGTGCCTTTGAAGAGTGCTGTCGCTCACAAAGGGTTTAAATAGCGGAAACTTTCAATTAAACCTGATTCATTGCCAACAAAATAAACAATTACAACTGTAACAACACCGAATACTTCATCATTTCTCAATAAAGATGAAGTAACTCGACATGCACTAAACAAAGGCTACGGGATATACTACAATAGATCAAATTACTGGTCGCAGTGGTTTATGTCCCGAACAGAGAAAAAAAAAAAAAAAACTACACAATAAAAAAAATCTGTAGCTCAAATGCATAACGAACTACAAAAAATATTATAACAACGGTTCTTAGTCACAGTCTTGATAGATTATGTTCGCTGAATAAGAAAAGTATATTGAACTTGTTTAAAGAAAGCTGTGACCTTTTAATGCTCCCTACATTAGTTTACAAATTTCTGCTGGTGAGAAATGTTAAACGCAGAATTGAATCAACGAGTAACCATCCCGAATCCTGTGAGAAACATATCTTAAACAACCAATTCAATTCCGTGAGCAGACAGTGAAGCGGTTTTGGTTTAGACGGGTTTGGTTTAGGTAACCAGTAATTATCCTACATAAAGATTGTACTCGAAAAAATGTAACACTTTCTTTTGTGTATAACTTTTTACTGCATGGATACACATTTATGACATTTTGGGTAAAACTAGTTTAAAGTGCAGTGATGAAAATTTGTGTTACAATCTGTCAGTGGTTATCGAGATGGCTTACAAACAGAATAAAAATTATTGGCGGTGTCGTGGAAAATCCACAGGTAGATAGCAAAATAGTTAGAAATCGACAATTTGACCGTGTCCCGTGTGACAAAATCGTTCAAGGAGACCCAGACAGCCCAGCGACAAGCTGGCAGTGGATGAAAATCGAAAGTTACCGACCCCGTGAACGCAAGGAAGGTAAGGGATTACTTCAAGCTTAATCCGAACCATTCGATTCGGGACATGGTCAAGAAGGTCAATTTTTCCGTCTGGTGTGTCCAGCAGATAATTAAGCGTGTAAGGTGTGTCCAGCAGATAATTAATTCATGTCTTCTAGGTAAGGAAGGTGCCCAATCAAACCAAGCAGAATACGGTGGTCAAATCTCGTGTCAGGAAGCGGTACCATGAGCGGTTGCTGTAGCCGAAATGTTACCGTAATGGACGTAGATTACATTAAAGCAGACACAAAGCAGATTCCCAGCTTAAAGTTTTTCGTCGGCAGAATACCGCCTGGATGTTTCAGAGAAGTTCCGGAAGAAGAAGGTCGACAAATTTTCCAATAACATACTTGGTGTGGCAGGCAATCTGTGGGTGCAGCAAATCGGCAAGTCGTACATAACGAATAGGCACAATCAACGGCCAAATATGTAAGGAAGAATGCTTGGAAGAATGCCTCTACACGGGATATAATGTGTTCTTCTAAACGATAAAAACGGGTCCTGATTTCATGAATATCTTGTGTTTTCGTGTTATGAATGTTGTGCATGAAAAATAGTCATGATATCATGAACTATTTTCCCACCGCAATGAAATCATGAATAAATCGGTCCAAAACCATGAGCTAAGACCCTGATACCGAGAAAAATAATTCATGAATCTGGGAAATCTACTTTATCGACTCTGAATGTAAATATGAAAAAAATCTACCGTTAAGATTCGAACCTAGTGTGGATGTGGAGAGCTGTAATAGTATTTGGTGGATATACTTACACACTACTCAAAATCTCGTGTAAATTTCTGTCCCTGAGACCGACAGACCAGCAAGCGTCCTTTAGCGCATAAGAATGTGTTGAAAGAGATGAGAAATAAATTCAACTGAACACTCTTTGTCGAATTGCGTATGTTTCAGTTTCAGGAGACATAATTTTACACGAAATCTTTCTTTACTTTCCCCGAATGCAATCCCCGACTTTACGTTCCCGGAATATTTACAAACATGAATTAGGTCTCGTGTAAAATTAATAATTTCTAAGTGTGTACTATTCCTAAGTTATTCTTGAAATACTCTTGACTAATGAAGTTCCTTATACAATTTTCGATTAGAGGCAAAACAAGACTTCCTAAGTTCATGACTCGCATGTGTCATTTCAATAATGAAACCATGAATAAGAGTTACGAATTCATAAAATTAAATGAGAGTTCGTTTCATGATGTTTTATTCATGAAAACAGAAACGGATTTGTTGCCGTCCAGAAGCGCTTGCTGCCCTTCCTCAGTCCTACGAGGTTGACACTCTATTTTGGCAGAATCAACGCATCGTGCCATTACGCAAAACCGGTGATGGAGTGGTATGAAGCCAACGATATTGTGTTTGCGCCAAGGCAAAATCCACCAAACTCGTCAGAATTTCGCCCAATAGAAAATTCTGGTCAATTATAAAGGGCAAGCTCCGGAAAACAGGGAAAGTCTTCAAAAACCACGTGGACTTAAAAATAGGATGTATGAAAGTATATAAGAAAGATGGCGCAAGTGATGCTCAGGATTTGATGATTAGCGTTTAGTGCAAGATGCTGGCATTTAGTATAGTAGAGGAGGCCTAATAAACCCACTTTGCAAAAACACAGCTAATATTTGTTTATTCATTTCCTGAGATTTAAAAAAAAATCCTTTTGGTGATCATTTTTATCTGTTGCATTTTTTTTGAGTGCAATCTTTATAGCGCTGAGTTATTTTGTTCTCTCTCTTTTTCATAAACATCTTAGCAAACACACACCGCACTGATTTGGCTCATACATTTGTCTTTTTATCATCATCAGATAAATTGATGTTTAAGAATTTCATTAATTATTATATTTGTTTTGTATGGCTTCCGCTCCCGCAGGAGAATATCAACACTTTTCCCCGGTGACAACTTTGAAGGTTCACGGCTAGCAAACACCGCAGCCCCGCTCAGCCACCGGTTTTGGGATTATGGGAAAAACGCATCGAGGATGGTAGGCGTACTCCACGGTCCTCCACGGTTATGGCTATGGATGATGAGTCTATCGATGGCAAATAGTGCTACCCCTAGCACAAGTCGGGTGTAATGGGTGTAGATTGCGTTTTCCTGTTGTGACGGCTATGAGAAGATGATGACGGTGGTGACTTGAGTGTCATCAGCGACGAACCCCATAGGCGTGGAGACAGAAAGATCAATTCCGAATGGATGAGTGAAGAGATTTTGCAGTACATATATCTGGCGTGATGCTGATTTTTCCTGTATACATTTTCTTCTCCATATGAGTAAATCTCTAGGTGCCCTCACATCTGGTGAACGGCGTCCACAGTGTTGCAGCGGAAATTGACTGGAAAAACGGAGCGTCTAATTTCAAGTTTCCCACTAGTGTTTATTTTTGCTTGGCGGCTGGACTAGACTGGATGTGGGCACTTGAACCGTGTTCGATGATTGGGATATCAACAGTCCACCCAAAGAAGGAGAAGTGCGTGTCTACTGGTGGCTGCTATGAAGTGGAATGCCTTCATATTGGCGTATCATTTATGCATGGTCGACGTAGTCACCGCCACCGCCGTTTCGCTCCAGTTTCGCAGGTGGATAAAAAAGCGAAGCGAATCAATTAATGACCATTTGACAGTTATACATTTTATCATTTTATTTTTATTTCATGGGTTGATTAATGCGAGAAGCAAAACAAACCGGGCTTGAGGAAGTGATTCGTATCTGGAATAGGGGGCTATTGTTTTCGGTTTAATTTTGATGGAAAATGTTTGTGAGAATATGCAATGAACAGTATGAAACTGATTTTTTTTGTAGGTTCATACATTATTTTGGAAGATTTTGAATATGTGTTAAATCTTTAAATATTGTATTGTCATGTGGTGTAATCAACAAATAGTACGCACCAGTAAAGATCAGTGAAATTTACGTATAAATGTTGTTGCTTCTCGCACAAAAGCTTATAAGATATATTTTGGCGATTGTGGGATGCCATCTGTCAACCAAGGTTGCGGCTTATCATTTTTGACTTATCCATATTCATTTGCCGATAGTTCTTCTCAGAAGCTCAATTTCAAAATATAATGTATCATGAACTTATGGTGCTTGAGTAGGCCTACAACTTGGTTTAACAATACATAGCTCTATCTCTTATATCTGAGGAATAAGAGCGTATATTCAGCAGTGATCTTCGCGATGAAATTCGCGGTGAAGATCACGCGATTATCATCGTGAAGATCACTGTGAATATACGCTCTCATGTCGAAGATATAGGAGTTAGAGCAATGTACTGTTAGACAAAGTTGTAGGTCTACTTATGCACTACAAGTACATCATACATCATATTATCAAATCGACCCTCTGAAAGGAGATATTGGCAAATGAATATGCCTGAGTCAAAAATGATAAGCCGCAACCCTGCTGTCAACAGTATACCGCATTAAATGATCGATTTTTAACAAACTCGTCCATGAAAACCGGAAGTGGACATTTACGGCTTCTTTGCATTGCTAAATTTATCGAACTGGTGAAGAAAAAAGGGATATTCTTTGGATTGCTAAATTTATTGAACCGGTGAAGAAAAAAGGGAATCGATCATCATAATCTCTGACGAGAAACTGTTCCTCATCGATGCAGATTCTAATACTCAAGAGGACAGGTTTATTTCGGTCCAAAAGATCGAAAATGTACCAGAAAACGTAAAACGTATGTTAACAAAACAGTATTCCACTGGAGCCATGGTATTCGGGACAATTTAGTCGAAGGGGTTGAAAATGCTTCCAGTTTCCATCAAAATAAATAGGATATTTTAAAGAACCAAGTTCTCCTATGGATCTTACTTTGATAAACATGAGTATTTTTTTTTTCAACAAGAGTTCTATAACACTCAAGCATGGCGGAAGGAGAACATGAATTTTTATCTGAAAACTTTTTGACCTCCCAGCATCCCTGACTTGAATTCTCACGACTATTCAAAATAAGCGTATGTTCAAGCAATGGTCGGTGGATCGTTGATGAAGAAACCGTTTCTATGAAACCGTTCATTACCAAGGCATGTGCTTCAATGTCAGAGTCGTATACTACGAAGGTATGCTCTCGGATCCACTACCTCCTGGAGATAGTATTTGAGAATTAGGCTGGACATATCGAGTGATTATATTTTGATTTGTTGGATAAATGTACTACTTGAACAAAAGTAAACTTATTTGCAATGAACATGCATGTGAAAGAAAGTTTCTGAAAGTGATGTAAACTTTTTATGGGTCACATTGTAGGTATAAACACTTGAACTTACGGTGAAAGATAATGGATTTCCGTTGCTCCGACTTCACACCCATTCAAGACACGCCTAAATTCAAGTTGCATAGTGATATTGGTCATATCGGTAAGAGACGCAAAATATCCAAAACTGGATGTTTTGAAATAATTCGACATGCAATACTAACGGAAATTGTTATTCCAATCATTTTATTTCTAGTTATATTGTAACTATCATCCAAATTTAAGTTTAAACAATGATAGTTATTACACTAATAATAAAAATATAAATAAAAATAAAATTATAACTTTAAAATAAATATATAAAATAGTGTTATAATTAGTTATTTTCATTAGAAATATTATGAATTTCTATTGAAATTACTGCATTTATTTTAATTGTTATTATTGTTTTCATTTCTTTGATTATTATTTCCATTTATACTTTTACATTATTATTATTGAAATGGATTCAATTGTATTAAAAACTAGCTGATCCCGGTGCGAGCGTTGCTACGCCTGCAACTAAATGAATGAACATTACATAGAACTGACGCTTTTTTTTATTGAGTTTTTTTTTGAGTAATAAGGAGTTCAAGCTTCTATCAGAACATTCTTCTTACCCAGACAATACACAGTTTGTGGCTTAGTTACCTGGATAATTCTGAAGATTGGTTGAAATTTGCGTTTGAATTCACCATAGACCCATTTCTTGCATTTAAAAAACTCCGCATACCATTTTTGATTCCATTTGCTTAGTTAGTTCTTAAACTATGCAGAAATTTGTATTTCATTTGTATGCGAGCCAGAAGGGGGAAGCGGTCTCAAGCAATCATAAGAACTTTCCCCAGCCCCAAAAATACCTGCATACATATTTTGACACCGATCGGTCAGACAGACAGACAGAAATCCATTTTAATATAAATAAAAATCCTGTTTCCAATAACCCCCACATGCCAAATGTGGTTTCATTTACTTGAATAGTTCTCGAGTTATGCAGAAATTTGCGTTTCATTTGTATGAGAGCCCCCCCCCCTTTCAGAAGGTAAAAGGGTCTGAAACCACCATAGAAATATGTCTGACCTTAAAATAAATCCACATGCCAAATTTGATTCCATTTGTTTTATTAGTTCTCGAGTTATGCAGAAATTTGTGTTTCATTTGTATGAGAGCCCCCGCCCCCCGCGGGAAAGGCGGAAGAGTCTCAATGACCATAAAAACATTTCTCTCCTTCAAATACCTCCATATGCCAAATTTGGTTCCATTTGCTGGATTAGTTCTCGAGTTATGCAAAAATTTTTGTTTCATTTATATGGGAGATCCCTCCCTCCAATTTAAGAAGTAGGAGGGGTCTCAAATCATCATAGAAACATTTCTCTCCTTCAAAAACCTCCATATGCCAAATTTGGTTCCATTTTCTTGATTAGTTCTCGAGTTATGCATAAATTTGTGTTTCATTTGTATAGGAGCCCCCCCCCCCCTTCAGAAAAGGGAGGGGTCTCAAATTAGCATTGAAACAGTATTCATCTACAAAAACCTCCACATGCCAGATTTGGTTCAATTTGCTTGATTAGTTCTCGAGTTATACAGAATATTGTATTTCATTTGTATAGGAGCCCCCCTTTCAGAGCGAAGAGGAATCTGAAACCATCATAGAAACCTTTCTTGCCTTTTAAACCTCACACATGCTAAATTTGGTTTCTTTTGTTTGGGGTCTCAAACCACCGTAGAAACATTTCTTGCCTACAAAACCTCCACATGCCATATTTGGTTCCATTTGTTTGATTAGTTCTTGAGTTATGCAGAAAATAGTTTTTCATTTGCATGGGAGCCCCCTTTTCTTAAGGCGGAAGGGGTGTCGAACTATAATAAGATCCTTTCCCGGACCCAAAAACCCCTGCATACAAATTTGCATAGCGGTAGGGATAGTTCTCATGTTTGGTTGAAATTTGTTTCATTTGTATGAGAGCCCCCCTTTTTAGAGGGAGGAGGGGCTTTGAACCACCATAAAAACATTTCATGCCTCGTCCATTCCAAATTTGGTTCCAGTTGCTTGATTATTTCTCGAGTTATGCAGAAATTTGGGTTCTATTTGTTTGAGAGCACCCCCTCCCCCCTTCCTCCTCATATGACGGAAGAGTCTCAAATCACCATAGACACATTTCCCTCCTTCAAAAACTTCCACATGCGAAATTTGGTTCCATTTCTCTTATTAGTTCTCGAGTTATGCAAGGATTTGCGTTTCATTTGAATAGGTTCCCCCCCCTTTCAGAAAGGGGAGGGGTCTCAAATGAACATAGAACAATTTTTGTCTTCAAAAACCACCACATACTAAATTTGATTCCATTTGCTTGATTAGTTCTCGAGTCATGCAGAATAGTGTATTACATTTGTATCGGAGCCCTCCCCCCTTTTTAGGATGGGAAGGGGTCTCAAACCAACATAGAAACATTTTTTGTCGTAAAAAACCACCACATGCTAAATTTCGTTCCGTTTGCTTGATTAGTTCCCGAGTTATGCAGAATATTGTGTTTTATTTGTATGGGAGCCCCCCCTTTTATGACGGGGAGGGTTCTCAAGCTACCATAAAAACCTTTTTCGCCTTCAAAAACTCACATATGCTAAATTTGGTTTCTTTTGCTTGATTAGTTCTCGAGTTGTGTAGAAATTTGTGTTTCATTTGTATGGGAGCCCCCCTTTCCAGTAAAGGGAGGGGTCTCAAACCATCATAAGATTATTTTCCGGCCCCAAAAATCTCAGCATACAAAATTTCACGTCGATCGGTTCTTCCGCTCGCGAGTTAAATCGTGACAAAGGAAACCCCAACTCATTTTTATTTCTATAGATCATCATATAAATAATTTATAATATTATAAATATTATTATTTTGATGATTATTATTAGCATTGTTGTTAAAATTATTGTAATATTATAACTATTAAAATATTTTATTTATTATTATACTGATCACGGGGTATATATGATTATATATGATCACGAGGATGATGGATGATGTTGTTGATGATGATTATGATTATAAAAATACTCTGATTTGCAAGCGTACTTTGAGAACTCTGAATTTCTGGAAATCGAGTTTAATTGAGTTCTTAACAAACAGAGTTTATGCTTTTTTTTTGTCATAGTTGCGCTAAATCTATCGTTAATGGTCAAGGCCTCAGTATTATTACTGACAAATCCAATTTGTACTCAATTGGTGCTCGATTGGCTCATTGTTTTATTCGCTTTTCAGCACTGTATTATACTGTAAATTTTAAACTAATAGATTACCAAAAATACCAATCTGATTTTAAGCAAAGTAAAAGATCCGACTGTAAACGGTTAACAGTTTGATGGATTGTAGCTCTCCTGAGAGTGAGTTGAAAAATCTGTGGTTTCATGTTTTTAAAATTACTTATCCAAATCAAAACTGAAGTAATACAATATCTATTTAGAATTCTAATGTTTTAAGAAGGAATGGCCGATCGATCATAATTTTAATTTGTCTTACTAACTAACAATAAACCTAAATGATGAGACGAAGATACATCCACAAATAATATTGCGAAATATTTTTCTTAGGTCAGGTGTACGTATGTCGTTGAGACATATTTCATAGACTATAGGCTAGTATGCAGCTCAAAAGCTATGTGCATTGGGATAGGACAACTAATGGTCAAGAAATGCTTTTACTGTCGTAATTACTTATCTTGTATGCAGCTGAAAAGAGGGCAACCTTCGTAACGTTAGTAACGCCTGCCCATGTAATCTAAATGAGGCTGTCACTTTGCCATGCATAATAATTTTCCGTTCGATTATTCCGCAAAGAAAGCTGACATTTCACCCATACTGGACCAGTTGTCAAAATTTCTTCGGTAGAAATGGCAAAAATTACTTCAGGCCTTTACTTGTCAGCTGCATACTAGGCTTATAGGTGTAAAAGACTGGATTCTGGGAAAACACAAACGATAATTCTACTGACATTAACCTACAATTTAAAATCATATAAATTTCATTTCACTATTAATTTGAGTTTCTTATGTTAAATTAAGTTACAAAAGACTCTCGAATCAATAGTTCATCTCCCATCGCTTCTGCACTTGTTTGCCCTTGCATGTCGTAGGCGAACAACCCGGCAATAAAATTGGCATTTTCCGCGTCCGAAACATACGTCCTTTAAACCTACACACGTGCACCTATCTCTAATAACAGCGGCAGCTCGCAATACTTTGCCATACAGCCAGGTGATATGCTAATTTTGTCCATTTCGAGCAGCAGCAGCTTCATAATAATCAGCTACATATAAGTTTCCTTCTTATCATATGGTGGCAGAAGCGCGGCAACGGCAGCACGTTGTAAGGCAAAACTTGTCTTTCACCCGACCGTCTTCGTTCTCCATCAAGCCAGTGTGCAGCAAAGTGTATTATTGGTAGAATATTATCGGCAGGTCTCAACGAGTGATACGGATATGTTGGCAAGGTGTCCTCTCCGCACATGCAGCGCTCGCCCCTTCAGAGCCTGGTGGGTGGAGGTGGTGGTGATCGGTGATGGTCATCCTATCCTCCTCATGAACCCTGCAGAGACCAACGAAGTGGGATGCACGACAAGAAGGGCGGACTGATATTAGTGATACGTGGTGGCGCTGGTTGATGGCTGGTGGGAGAGCATCTGCTGTTGGTTTCCTGCTGGCGACGGCTGCCGCATTTCGTTGCGTAGCTGATTAAATGCGACCAAACGACTTAAGTTTTGCAATTTGTGCGCCTCCGGATCAACCTGGCACAGCAAATGATGCATGAACCAGCCCATCACGAAAGCATACAAACTTCAAGTGCAGTGTGTGGATATGAGGAAGGTTCGGTATGTGGTATGTAAGCCGGACGCACCATGGACGATGATGATTGGCCCCACGCTCCTTTTCGAACGGGTGGATAGCAAAATAAGAGTGAGAGGATGGCAGTAATTATTTTTCAATGACACATTAATGTCAAAGCAGTTGTTTATTGTTGGACTCGAGATGCAAGGTAGGTTCGGACTGGAATGACATTGGACATTGAGGGTGTGCCACGAAAGGTGTGAAAAAGTTGGCGAAAGGACGAGAGAGCCCCTTGAAACCGGTGACCGACCAGAGCAGGTAGATGTTTTCAAAATATGTTTAACAGTCATCGGTTCCAGTGCTGAAACTTAATCGAATGATGGTTTTGATATTAAAACCACTTATTATTTAGTTCTATCTTTCTAGAAAAATATGTGAGTGTTTTAGATTATTTTTGTTACTTCTTTCTGGTGCAGCCAGCTAATTGGATATGTTTGATCCAGAAGTAAATCATCATCAACAAGTTCATTTATTTGTACAGTCTCAATAGAATGAACTATACAGAGCCAATGTTTAGTTTTTATTACATAAGTTAGTTTAGATTATATACAATACTAGCCTACAGGGTGTCTGTAAATTATCGGTACATAAGGGACAAACCAGTAGACGGCTGAAAGTCTCTTTAATAAAGATATCTAATATAATTATCCGTACAGACTCTGTCTTCGTGCCTCAATACAATCAAGCGGATTAAACTAAGCATACCTACAAGGTTTAACATCTTGACCCATTGTCTTTATACGCATTAAGTTTGGTATAGTTGTGATTTCTTGTTCATTCACAATGAAGCCGAATGAGTGTAATTGAACTTTTCCGAAAAGGACATACTGGGGCTTATTACTGTTTTCACTTCACAGCGAAAACAAAAAACCCTATTACAAATGTCACCTAAGTGAAAAAATATGGAAAAATTCATCGGAGGTGACGATTCTAATGAACTCGATGTTATTATGGTTGCCACGGCACCAGCACGCCACCGAAAAAAGTGATGTAAACCGTAGATTTTCTTAGGGCTACTACGATTTTGACTTCACTATCACTTTCACTTCACGGAGTTCATTTTTGATCACGGTGATACCAGTAATAGCGGGGCTTATTACGGTTTTCACTTCACGGTGAAAACAAAAAAACTTATTACGAATGTCACCCAAGTGAAAAAATATGGAGGAGCTCATCCGAAGTGACGATTCGAATGAACTCGGTGTTATTAGGATTGCCACGGCACCATCACGCCCTCGAAAGAAGTGACGCAAACCGTAGGTGTTCTGAGGACTACTACGGTTTTCACTTGTTTATAGGTCTCACATCGCGGAGTTTATTTGTATCACGGTGATACCGGTAATAACAAAACAAATTTGAGGTGATATGTAATTGAAGTGAAAGTGATAGTGAAACTGAGAACCATTATGCCCCCTTAATACTGTCAGAGCTGAGTCATTCACGACTGACAAAAACTGCTCAGTCAATAATATTTTTGTCATTCTCAGATCTAGTGAGCCGGTAAGGTTTGGTTGATGATCCCAAACTTCTGTCGTTGTCATTAATTTTGACGGTTTAAAATTATAATATAATAAAAGTTTTATCAGCACTGCTGCAGGCTGACGAGTACTGTTGACCGTAACTAAGATAACCCACCACTGAACGCGGTTTGTGCGTTATAAATATCGCCCACTACTGCATGCGAGTCCGCTCTCGGAATCGAACAATGAGAAAGTACTCACACGAAGGGTGAAAGGTGACTTTGATTGATGCCAGTAAGATCCTAATTACGACATTTTAGTCACGGCATGAATCAGCGGACATGGCACGGAACAGCCATGGAGTTTAAGCTATAGGACTGGTAGTCGCACTAACGTTTGCACAAAATGGACAAAAATAGCTGATTTTTCATGGGTTTACCTTCATCCACACTGACAAAACTATCCATGCAGCATCAATCATAGTAAACCATGAGTCAGCAGACAAAATTGGACTGCTCTATCAGTCGAACTCTAACCGTCATGGCAGAAACAGTGAAGCAACTCCGTTCAGAAGTGTGCGCGTTCAAAGAACGGCACCCCGCCGCGTCGAAAACGGACATCGCGTGGCACTTTGTGGACGCCGGATACGCCCGTTCCAGCATCTAAAACATCTTGGTACTATTAGACAACAATCTGAGCATCGAAAAAAGCCCGGTTCCGGACGGCCGACGACCCTGAGCGACAAGAAGCTTCAAAGGATGCTGAAGAGGAAGACCGGGGAAAAAGTGGCTACATTGCTGGGTGCGCTTGGCCGGTAGGTCGGTTCAACCACCCAAACAGTAAAAAAGTACCTGGTGAACATGAACATACATGTCAGGAAGCGGAGGTCGCGTTCACTGGTTTCGGAGCTGCAGGCAATGACGCAGCGGCAGTGACTGAATAAGATGGTCAACTCAAGTTCCCCAAGAAGGTGCTGCTGTGGCTGACAATCAGCGAGAAGAGGATGTGAAAGCTTCTTTCGTTCCGGAACATGACATCTTAAGCGATGGGTAATAGGCTCAAAATTACATCCCGCATACCTGACTTACACCGATCTGGCTCTGACCACGGTTCCCATGAGGAACCGTGTCAACTATTGCATGGTCCTCATTGCCTGTATAGATTGCCATGGGATAACGACAGGTTACTATCTATAAAAAGTTGACTTGACGGCCCGGAGGGGGCATCCAACACCATGGAGAATAATATGGAGAAAACCATAATAATACAGAAAATGTCCGAAAAAAATATGAATGACGACGGAATCGGAAGACACCAAAAAATGGAGGAGCGAACGTCTTCGCTAGAGGGAGGCAAGTGATGAGATCACCAGTGTCAAACTTAATGGCCATACCGAGCATCATCTAATGGTGAGCAGCAAGAGTTGAACACCGCAACGTCGTAGTAAAGTTGTTTGCGAAAGGTGAGCGATCCGGTGACATAAAGAGTGTTCCGATCAAAATTTGGTCAAACAGTAATGTGTGAGTCGGTCAACGTTTTTATTAATAAGTCAAATTGTTTTTCTTTCTTAAGTTCAGTTAATACAGAATACAGTAGAAATATTCAGCTATGCTTCCTTTTTACCGAATGCGAATTGCCGGGTCTTTCGTTTAACACTTGCCATAAGATTTTGTACAGTCTCCTTGTCCACTATATTCGCCGCAGAACGCCAGTTTGCCTAGAACTGTTTCTCGCTCACCACATCTTTTTGAGTCTTCTTAAGGTTCCGCCTGATGGTGGCCCAATATTGTTCGATTGGGCGGAGCGCTGGCGTGTAGGAAGGGTTCTTGTCCCTGGGCACCACTTGAACGTTGTTGGCACCATGGATTTTTTTCCGTAATGGCAAGATACCAAATTTGGCCAATATAGAACGGAATAATGTTGTCGCTACAGGAAAGGCAGTAGACGTTTTTGTAGGCACTCGCTCAGATAAATTTCTTGGTTGACGGTTCCAGCTTTTCAAGCTTGTCACACCAGATATTTTTTCGCGAACTTTGACAGTTTAATGTGCTTGAAAATATCTGCCACCTTTTCCCTTGCCGTATAAAATTCCTGTCCAGTAAGTCGTTTAAAGTCTGCTTTGACGTAAGTTTCATCGTCGTGTACCACGCAATCAAACTTCGTCAGCATCGTCGTGTACACCTTTCGCGATCGTGCTTTGGTCGACTTGTTTTGTTTATCGTCGCGATTTGAGGTCACGTCTCTCTTGTAAGTCAACAGTCCAGCTCGTTTTTCAGCTCTGTCCACGGTTGAACGCGCCACTCCCAGCATCTCCGCTCGAAACAGCGGGCAATTCTTTTTGTCGTCGTTGTAGCTTCCGGCTTTCGATTTCCCCCCGATCCAGCTTTCGTGGCTGTCTACAAACTTTCACCGAACACTTTTAATATGTTGGTAACAGTTAATTTAGCCTCATTCCACAATTTCGTCAACTTGGTTAGAGTAGTTTGGATTTTCGCAATGCACGTGCAAAATTTTCATGCGTTGCTTCTCTTCCTTTGACGACATTTCGAAAACTGAAGTGTTAATCTCAAAATTAAAATAGAGGCACTACTGCACACACACATCTTCAAAAAAAGGGGTGAGCAAAAATTTTTAATGCACGATGAAAGGAAATGCGTTAAGTTTAAGTCGACCAAATTTTGATCGAAACATCCTTTATTCCAGTGGTTGAAATCCCACGGGCTGAAGTGAAATTTCATCTATATCACCAGCCGTCGGTACCGGGAGACGGGCTCGGCCAAGAACCATGCGATATCCGGGCGCTCGCGTTCGGAGAGGACGCTACCAGTCATCAAAGTGGTGAGGGAACGGGTTCGTCGAAAAATGAACCGCTCGATCTGGAAGACCACTGCTGACCTGGATGCGTCGATCGAGACTGCCCACACCATCATGACAAAGGACTTGGGATACGGGTCGTACAAGACACGCAAGGATCACGGGTTAACAGAGGCTATAACGAAGAAGTGGCGGGACAGGAGGAGGTCAAGAGTTCGCGTTTTCTGATGAGAAACTCTTTGTCTTGCAACAGTGCGCAATGTCCAAAATGATCGACTGTGGGCGCCGACGTTGACCAGCAGCCCCCGTCGTCTCACATAAACATCCCGTTATTCCAGAGCGCCGCGTCGATGATGGTTTGGGGGGGCGCATCCTGGCGTGGGAAGCTCTCACTGGTGTTTATTGAGAAAATTTGAAAGTCAACGCTGCGTACTATAAGACCGAGGTTCTGGAGAAGGTTTTGGCCCCGGCACTTTGCGACCTCTACGGGCAGGGTCATTTCCTCCTGTTGATGGCGTGGTGTCGGAAGAATTTGAGTGATTTTATCGATAAGACTTTGTGGCCTCACAGCTCCCCGGACCTTAATCTCTGGGCTTTTATGTATGGTCGTAAATGCTGACTAAGCAGAGCAAACATCAAGTGAGCACTATGGACCAATTTTAGAAAATCATATCTCATAACTCGAGCGATTCTTTTGAGAAACGTCTCAAACTAGTCATACAGCACAAACGAGGGCTCCCAGCTAATATGTCGTAAAGGTGCTCAAAAAACATTGCTGCAATAAAAATTGACTCAGAGAAGAATATCTTATATTTTCATTTATTAACATATTTTTAAAGTGTATTCGAACTTATTGAACAACACAGATTGTAAAAAAAAATAATTACGCTGTCCACATTTTTTTCTAAGTATCGTTCAACTATGTCTCAGAGGAAATTTGTCGATGACGATTGAATTTTGTGGTACTTGAAATGGCAAAAAATCGCCCAAAATTTAAATGTTACATCTCAATAAAAATTATCAACAAAATTATAACTCAGTCAGGAAAATACTCCGACCTAAAAACGCCTCTGATCCGCATACAGCGCATTCGTAACCGCAATACTCCTTTGCCTTCGTCGTCGGTCGCAGATTTAATTTCACTTCCATTAATTCAACATTTTGATTTATTGCAGCATCAAACCGTTTTGGAGCATGTTGCTTGATGGTTTTTCGTCTACGATTCAGAGCTATAAAATTTTAACTGTGGTCATCGTGATCCCATCTACGGATGCCTGCATGTCCCTTTTTCCTTTATTCCCTCTATTCATAGACCACCTTGGACTCGATTCTACCGAAATCGGGTAAATCTTTTGCTTTCGGCACGAGACTCCTTTGGGGTTCAAGATGAAAAACGATTGCAATTTTTGCTGGGTTTGAAATCGTTTTGAGTTAAAAAAAACTATTCCAAAATGTTGTGGAAACCCCTTACCCTTTGAGAGGGCCGGACGAGAACCTCACTCGAACAGACAACTGCTGTAAGCCTTAGCGCAAAACGCCAGTGGTTGCGTGGGAATTGTGGGTTCGTTCAAATTCAGTACCATGTACAACCAAACAACAACAACAACAACAACAACAACAACAACAACAACAGCAATTGAGTTGATGAGCTCTACTGACGTGAGGTGATTATATGTTCTCAGACCAGTTTTGAAGAGTCACTTTGCAATGGAGCTGCTTAAAGTGGTGATAGAAGGCTTTGGGATAGAGAAAAGTTGGTGAAAACAGTGCTTAATGCAACACTTATTAATCTGATTTTCAAAAAAAAATCTTTGAATTCGATATACAACAATGATGGCTTGAATATTACACCAACAATAGTTCGAGAGCTCGGGAATAAAACATAAATATAAAATTGTGTGGAATATTTTGACCCAGAGTAACCTTTTCTTACTTTTTGATATGTTTTCAATTTAAATTGATTTACGTTCATGTTCAACCTATTTTCTTCCGCAACGAAAGTCACTTACCAACCTTGTTTCGCAATGTTGTCGCAATTTTCAACCCTTCAGAGTGCGGTATTTTAAAAATGTAGTTTTGCTAACGAATTTAAAGATTGAAATTTTAATATTAATGTCAAGAGTTCAAAAATCACATAGGCAATTCACGAAAACAATATTAGTATGGCTATGACTTTTCATTCTTTTTAAGACGGCTTCAATATTGTGCTTATTCTGAAACCCTAGAGTGACACGACATTTATCTGCCTTATATTGGTTGGCTGAAAAACTGTTTGTTTGATTTAAAAGATTTATCTAAAGGTGATGATCACCAACAATATTCTTCATTTCGTATCAAAGTTGTTCTCATGGGATAATATATTCATCTGGTTGACTCTATTGAGTAGGGTTAACTTCTCCTCCCTGTGATATTTTTGCAACAATAAAGATCCATTCGCGGAATTCACTGCCGCATCAACAAGCAACGCAAATCCGACATCATTTGTTGTAGCAACTTGATTGTAACTCAATTGAATCACATAGAAGTTGCTTAAAATGGTTTGCAACAAGTGTGCTGCTTGGCGGAACTCATAAGTACAGGAAAGGGTTATGCGATAACTAATACTTTCGAGCAGAGATGGTTTAAGAAGATTTTAATAACCATCTAAAAATACGATATAAGGTGGGAGGTGAAAAAAGGCAAAGTATTCTTCATCATTTATGGATCGTCCCTTACACATCACCACCTATTCTGCTCTCACTGCTCATGCTTATGTCGCATGGAGATCGCTGCAAAGTGCTTGCGAAAATTATATGTTTATTTCATTTTTAATCGTCCGTGAGTTTTTATTAGCGAGGACTCACTTCAGCTGCGCACTTTGAGAAGTTCAGTCTGAGGTTCATCCCTCCCTTGTGATTTTCGCCATGGCAATGGGTGGAAGCGGAACATACGAGCAATGGGCGCGCTAACTGGCTGCTGACGACTGTTTTCGCATAGTTATTATAAACGATGGAGGGAGTCTGCCGATGGTCTCTTCTCCCCAGCGTTCATAGCTACACGCAAGATCATATACGTGGACGTCGACTATGAGTATGTTGCTGAGCGTTAATCTGCATAATCGACTCGGTATAAGCATAATTTAAATAGCGCACGTTTACTTGCCTTGTTGGTTTCGTCGTGCGTAACTTTGCAGAGCAGGAACTGGCGCGATGTTATGGGAGCCTAAGGTTGCTTTCGTCAGGTTGGTCCACCTCAGGAAAGAATGTGGGGGCATTAATAGGCAAACTTCTTCCAGATTTTCCTTTTTTTTCCATGTCGCAAATTCAACGCGTTGGGTGGACGACGGCAGTGTGTTTATTCTTTTCGTTTTTCATACATAAGCTTCAAATGTGACCATTTATGAGCGCCTTCGGGTTGCGACTGCGGCTAGGTCCAACCACTGCCCTAGCCAATCCGTCGCTTGGTGGCCGAGAGAAAGAGGACCAGTTTCTTCTATGACTTTTGTGACACGCCAAAGTACCGCGCGCTCTGACCGCTGTCCACCCGTGTGAAAGTAAATTTATGGGCGGGCAGTGGGAAACATGACTAAATT
This sequence comes from Aedes japonicus, assembly GCA_034211315.2. Classification (NCBI taxonomy): domain Eukaryota; kingdom Metazoa; phylum Arthropoda; class Insecta; order Diptera; family Culicidae; genus Aedes; species Aedes japonicus. The sequence continues at coordinate 23,156 of JASCZW010000604.1, forward strand.
ATAGTTTTAAAGTGCAGTGTCTTTGCGCTCTGATGGCAGCCTGTAGCCTATTAACCATAGGTACAAATGCGTGTGTTGCTGGAAAACTGTTCAAAAGCGTTTAGTGTCTAGTTTTGGTTCGGAACATGCTTATTTGCTGGTGGATTGATTGCCACGCGTGTAGTGGCAAAACGGCTTGGCTATTGCGTAAAGTTAGTTCTGGTAGTAAGAGTAATAGATGGGGTGCGTACGGGTGTTGGTAATCGATTGCGGTCTTACTGATTCCGATGAGTGTACTGAAAAGCGAGTGGTTTGTTCTTATCATCACTGTCATAAGGACAGTGTAAAACTGGAAAATCTCCCTGTTCCTGTGAATCTCAAACGCCTAAAGATTTTCTTATAAAATACTAGTCCTTAGTCACAATATACTAGCAGTAAAAGGTTGATGTATAACTTTTCTCATGGAATTCAACACAGCCATAAGATAGCTCCATCCTCATCAATATTTTTCAAATCGGGTTCTTTACTATAAAGTGCTATGAAAAGTAAACTTTTTGCTATGCCTATTGGAAATATTGTTTCTACCTACAGACATAGACTAAACAATTAGCTATTATTACACAAAGAAACAAAAGATGATGCTTGGGACTAGCATATATCCTCAATGTGTAAAAGCTGGTGATCCCAAACTAAGGCAAAACCGACGCTGGCCTCGCCCGAATGCAGGTCAAGAAGGGAATGGGTTGGAATATGTTGACGTGATACTAGCTTTATTGGAAGCCAAGAACACCTCTGCACTTCCACGAGAAATCACTGGGATGTTGGATAAAATGGTTGGGTTTGCAGCGGGATCCGTTTTGGTAACTATACTCTCAATTTATTCTCTGTACAGAGATGCACATTAAAGTTATTCAAATTTTGGCACCAAAACCAATAGTACGGATGCTGTTGGAGCCACTCACAAGTGTGGGTGGTTTGTTTCAGCAGAAAACAAAAATATGTTAAAAAATCGAGTTTGAGGACCGATTTAAACCAACAGCAGGGATGCTGATGGGGCTACTTTTTTTTTTTTTTTTTTTTTTTTAAAATATTGTTTATTTAGATTGAATTTAAATAAAATATTGCACTAGACCATTAATCAACTAGCCTCAAAATGAAGTCTAGTTCGCCAACATCGATTCTATTATTAACATTTAAATTAATAAAGCTGATGTATTTTATAAAGATTTTAAGCATTTCTACTTTTATCGCTGGTTCTATGTTTCCCAAAATGGGTCGCAGAAGATCGTCGAAAGTTAGCTGCTGCCACCCGCTAAGAATCATGGTCAGCTTTCGTTGGATGTGTGCCCGTGCTGCAGCTACTCGAGGGCACTCGCTGAATTTATGTTGTAGTGATTCGATGATGGGCATCAGACAAAACTGGCAATAAGGATCGCTTGCACGACCGATTTTGTTAAGTAGCCTACGATGATCCGTCTTCCCATTTATTAATAGGTACAGATCCATGCGCAGGTTGGACGGCAGCCTTCGTGACGATATGTTTATCCAGATCTTCTTCCACTCGATGCCTGGATAGTTTCTTTCCACTCTGGGAAGCTCCGTTTGTTCCAGATAGAACTGGTGTATGAGATCACTGGAGGGGTTTTGTTGGATGTTGATAGGAAGTAAGGGAATTTGCTGAGAGAAGAGTTTGAGGCAAGGAAGATCGGCGGGGGGAGGAATATTTTGGGCGAGAAGGAACTGATAATGGGGAAGGGAATTGATCTCTTGAAGGTGGCGGTTAATAAGAAGCGCTTTGCATTTGAAAGCTGGAAGTTGCAGCTTCAGTCCTCCTTGCTCCTTGCTACGCGCTAGTTGCTGCATAGGGACGCATGCAGCTACTCCACGAAACAAGAAGGTCCGCATTGTCGATGTTATCTTTGCTGTGTGGATGCATTGCGGTGGTAATATTGACGACAGGTACCACACCTTCGCCGTGATGAACGTGTTCAGCAGGATAATTTTCTGCAGTTTGTGCAGGAATATCATCTGCCGAATTTTACCCACTAGTGTGTCCCAGTTTAGCTTTGCCATCAGCCGCACTGAGTTGGCAAAAATAACGCCCAGCACCTTCACCTTTTCAGCAGTATGAAGCCCTGGTATCGATAGTGGAGCTCCATCGGTGAATCCAACGTCGATCGCTACTGTTTTGTGCCGATTGAGTTTTGCCCCGGCTACGATCTCGAAGCAGTCAAACAGCTGGAAAATTTGTTCGGCCGTCCGTGTTGAGGTTGCAATCACCGTGATGTCGTCAGCATATGCAACGCAGAGATCACCACCACACACACGCTCCACACGTGATAAGAGGGGGTGGAGATAGAGCACGAAGAGCAGCATCGACATTGGATCTCCCTGCCGAACGGATCGTTCGATACGGAACGGCTGTGAGAGGTGCCCATTCACAAGCAGCCGGGACGAAGAGGTAGCAGCCACCCGAGAAAGCCAGCTGACGAAATTCTGGTTGATACCAAGAGAGATCAAGGTTCGGTGCAGGAACTCATGAGAGACCCGATCGAACGCGTGGTCGAGATCGAACGAGATTAACTTCCCCTTCTGCTTTCTCGCGATAAGCTGTGCCACACGATCCTTGAGCGAGAGCGTAGCTTGAAATATAGAGCGGTCGGTGTTGGCGCATTTTTGTGCGTCACTCAAAACACGATGTGATTGCAGTACACGTTCCAGTCGGGCTATCATCACTCGGGAGAGAATCTTGTAGTCAACGTTGAGCAAGCTGATGGGACGGTATGCTCTCGCAGTGCCATCGCCACCTCTCTTTTTGACCAACACTATGGTACCATCGGTGAATGCTGTGGGGAGCTCATCCGTCGCGGCTTCATTCATGACGAAGTAGAGCTCCCGATAGATGATGTCGAATGTACGGTGGTAGAATTCTATCGGCAAGCCATCGATGCCCGGAGATTTTCGTTTTTGCGACGTTCGGATGGAATTTTTCAATTCGTCTACGCTGATCTCTGCCATTAGAGCTGCATTTGCTTCGTCGTTCTCCGGCACGACTCTCTCGGTTTCGAACGTTTCTTCCCCGTTTTGCCTTGTCTCTTCTGCCGCGTATAGGTCCCTAAAGTATCGAAACATGTGCTGTTCGATCTCTAGGGAGCCTTGAATTTGTTCTCTTTGCTCCGTCTGCAGTCCTGTGATCGTGGTTTTTTTTCGCCGTCGGTCGCCCAGCTGAAAAGTTGATATGCTCTCCCCCGCAACGAACGTTTCATTTAGGCGAATGAAGTTTTGCGCAAACTGTCGCTGCAGCGTGAGCATTTGCGCTTTTATGCGGTTGATGGTTACCAGCATTGAGCGATTCTGGAAATAGCCATCATACGCGTGACGTAGCTGTTCGTAGAGCTGTTGTTGTTTCGCGTGGAAAATCCTGAGGGCTTCGCTCGACTTCCACCGGAAAAAAGATTTAATCTTCGGTTTCGCGCATGAGATCCACCATGCCAGCCAGGTAGGGAAATTTCTGCGCTGACGGGTCCAGAACTGCCACCGGACTTGAAATTCCTCTAGATTTTCTGGCGTTAAGAGGTGAGGGCGGAGAGACCAGAATCCGCGTCCTTGTTCACGGCCAAGGTGTGGAAGGCAAATACGTACTGTCAGAGCTTTGTGGTCGGTGAATGAGCATACGTGCGTGGCTGCGCATCGCAGGTGCTCGCATAGCCCCGTGCTGATGTACATGCGATCGAGCCTGGATGCCGCGTTGTGTGTGACGTACGTGGGTGCGGGAGTATTGGGGTGCAGTTTCATCCACACATCATGCAGTTGCAACTGCCGTACGGTCGCCAGGAGAGCCGGGCTTGTATTTGCACTCGTGGAGTCGCTCGGACGAAGGACGCAGTTAAAATCGCCAGCGAGGATGACGTTTTGCGTATTATACCGAAGGTAGTATGCGATCGTGCCGTTGAAAAATCTTTCCCTCTCCGCGCGGAAAGCTGACCCCGATGGCGCATATACATTGCACAGCGTCGTGTTTTGTATCCTCACAGCGATGAGGCGACCATCCAGGCTCTTCTCTACATGCGAGAATTGGATGTGGTCTTTTAGTGCGATTGCCGTTCCACGCCTTGCATGATCAACGTTGCAGAAAACGTTGAATCCAGGCAGAGAAAGCTGCTCGTTCTCTAGCTCCTGGAGAAAAACGATATCCAGCCCCATCGTTCGAATAAAGGTTCGGAGTGCGTCGATTTTCGTTGTGTTCGTGATGTTGTTGATGTTGATTGTAGCGAGGTTATAGGTGGAGAACTCAGCCATTACGACGGTTGTTTACTCCCATCTCGCATACCATCGTCGTCTTCCACTCGAGGCTTCTTGCCTGGTGGGCGATTACGGAGGTGCCTTCTGGAGCTGGTGTTTGAGCCGACCGACGAATCGGTTTCGTTGCCATCGGACTTGCCACTAGCAGTTTTGCGTTCCACTACGCTGCTAGCAGGGGGCTGTTGACCTGTATAGGGGGCCAACGACCCGCTGCCGGATGGGTGAGACGAAGCCGAGATGGAGGCTAACGGGGGGAAATTTTGTTCGGTCACGATTGGTACTGGCAGCAGCTTCTGTTGCCGGTGGGGAGTTGGTTTCGGCGGCGGCATGGTCGTTTTCGCCGAGTGTGTTTCGACCCGAGGCTGAGCAGCTTGGTTCGAGGTGGTTTTTGTTTCGTTCGCACTGTGTGCGGCCTGGATCGGAGTCGGAACTTGAGTCGTTTTTTGCGATGGCGCCTGTTTTGCAGCATCGGCGTACGACTTTTGTACGAGCAGTTTTTTGTTCTGCACGCACGTAGCCCCGATGTGGATGTATTCGCGGCAGTGTCGGCAAGTTTGACGCTGCCCGTAATACGCCACTTGTGTCATCTCGCCATCGATGGTGACCCACGACTCGATGTTTCGTTCGACGTTCATTTTGGCTACCCGGACACCAGTCGAGATGCCAGGGAAATTGACATCGGCTCCGTTTCGTTGCTCGCGTATTGTGGTGACGTCACCGTACCTTCCTAAGAAGTCGGTGATTTTTTGGTCCGACACGTCTTCGGACAAATCGAAGAGCCTCACCTCCACTGCTCCATCCTCCAGGGTAATTCGCAACGGATATTTCTTTCCGTCGACAGTGATGTCGTGTTTGCCATCGTGTTCCTCGCAAGTGCGTTGCGCCAACGCCAGATCGATGACTTTCACGAATGAAACTCCTAGGGTTCTGCTGTTTTGTATCCGAAGCACTTCACCTTGCTTCAGACCCAGCACGGTCGCACAAAAACTATGCACTTTAGCATTGTCCGGTTTCTTCGGCACGTTCGCAAAATCTATGCGAAAGGTGTTTTCTCGACGGCCCATCGCGGAGTCGTTTGGACGCACAGCGACACTGGACGGCCCAACGATGAGCAAGAAGAGAGAAAGAAAAAAAAAAGTAGTTTGTGTTCGACTTCCACAGAGCAGTAAAGAAAAACGCGTGTATTCAGCTCGGAAGTTGAGCGCTCACTAGCTACTCACAAGTGTGGGTGATTTATTACAGCATCGCAAAACATCGAGTCTGAAAACCGATTTAAACCAACAGTAAGGATGCCGTTGGGAACACTCACAAGTGTTACTACCTGGAATCACCCACCCTATAACCTTGAAGCAGATAACATTTCTTTATAATTATTTTTCGTAGTAAAAATAATAATGATATGCAATTAATAATAAAATGCGACTATACTATACCTCTATACAGATCAACCATTAGTCGATGAATGTATACTGAAATATGAAGGTCATGCTATGGTAGAAATAACACTATGTTGTAGAGAAACACTAAACAATGTACATATAATAATGTAATGCAGCTGTTTGCCTCTTCCACCGTGGTGCTAGATAGTTGAAACTCTGAGATGGCGAAAATTCCAACGTGATATAATGAAAAGGTAATAAGGCAAAGATAAGTTAAGCAAACAACAATGCGAAATAAATTTCACTGCCCAAAAAACGGAAACATTATAAATAAAAAAAAAAAACAAAAAATGGAAAATGTCTGTGAAATTGAAAATGTAAGGCCATAAACAATGATAGTTTTGAATTAATTATTTGGATGAAGAAAAGATATTTTTAAAAGATCCCATCATATTTGATCCTTTCTAAAAAAACGTAAACAACCCTCCTATATTTTCAAATACATAACGTGCGTTAGGTGGGCTACAACTTACAACGATGCAATAATGCGAAGCTGAAAAAAGCATAAAAAATACTGAGGACGTTATAATACAAAAGGATAATAACAGTTATATTTGTAATGTTTGCATGTGGCAGATCGTGGGCCTGCATTATCATAACCACGAGGGAAAAAGCAATCGTAAACCCCTATACAATATCTGAAAATTCTATGATCGGGGACGCGCTGCCTACATCGTGTTGGTGGGCTGTCACCTTAGGTATAGTTGACGCGATAAAGTAGAAGGAGATGTTCGCTCATCACCATGAGGCACCAAGTGTGAACAACAATGTTTTTGGCTAGGAATGAAAGATATGAAGAGATATGGTGATGAGCAAACATCTCCTTCTACATCATAATCGTTACTCCTCGCACGGAGAATATATAACATAACAATTAATGTATGCGATAAAGTGTTTAATACTCAGCCGCTGGATGCCAGGACAGACGCTGTTTGAGCCGAATCTTCTAGGTCGGCAGACGGTCGGCACGCATCACCTCAATCTAGCTGAAGTCAGAAGCACAGCAGTGCTGCACAACCAGCTAAGAACGCAACTCTTAGCTGGCGGTCTTTGTCATCTCTGGACCCGTGGAAGCATAAGGTAGGAACTTATGAGGACCATGGTTATGTTACGGAGACGCATGCTCCATCCAATTTGTCTAGTCACCATTTTGCAGCCCCTAGTACACATTTTCACATTTTCAGGATTTTTGCCTAAAAACGGGAACTAGTACCCGAATACATGTTTCAGTTCACAATGTATTTTTGCTTGTTCTCGAATTCATGACTCACTGATTCGGGCACGGATTTTTTTTCCGTGTAACGTAGACATTAGATATAGACATTAAGTGGTAGAGTCCCTAGAAAGAGTCACGACAAGAAGAACATGCAACACTTATTTCGATTAGTTCTCATTTTGCGTGCATGTATAATTCAGATGGGATGCTCGATAGGTAGCTCCGATAGGTAGATTTGGTTTCACTCTTTGCGTGACTCTTTATATAGGGACTCTATTAAGCGGGTTTTACTGGAAGCAGTAATTCCAGCACAAACCACAATTGAAGCTGGATAGTGTGATCTGGTTATATTCATACGGTTTAATTGAACCCTTCGGCAAAAGCTGGTGATCGTTTTGGTGGTTGTGGTATTGCTCCACAGTGTAAATTTTCCCATAGGTGTAACAAATTGTAGGGTGACGTCCTAGGCCGAAGTCCTTCAACTAAATATTTGCGATTGTCTTTCATCCTGTGATTTAGGTAGTGGTTTTTGAAAATTTATAAGAATGTAATCCTAAATCCTCACGAAGAATAATTCGCGGTTTAGGGTCGATTTTCCATGATTTCGCCATTTTTCGGATTGACCGGCTAGAGTTTCGATTAACCATTTGACAACAACAACTACCTCTTCCTGAACATTCCTGAAATTTTCAAGCTCATTGTATCTTTTTATAGCATCAAACCTTTTGTATTGGCATTTTCGATGTCCTAGCGATAAACACAGGAGGGTTTTCTTTCCTATAAAGCGTAATCAACGCACTTTGTAATGGATTTGGCTTCATTGGGATAATACGCGTGAACGAAATAAAATTTAAAATTGGACTTTTATTTGTAATAAACTAAGGTAAAATTGTGCTCATTTCAATATCTGTCAAATACGAAATATACTCTGAGAGAGAAAAAAAAACACGGATAATATTTCCTCACCCTATACTACAATAGATCTGATTCCTGGTTATACGATACGAAAAGGTCTTCTACCTATCTTTTTCCATGCGCTCTGAAATGAAGATTTTGTTTTTAAACTGCAACATTTTCACAAAATCGAACATTAGTTAAATTTGATAGGTGTGTTGTTCCTGAGATTCAAATTTTGAGATGTTTCAAATGTTCAAAATATAATAAAAAAAGACTGCCCCACAAAATATGGATGCCCCCAGTTTTTGGTAAAATTACTACATACTAGGATGCCTGAACAGTCCCTTTAATTTCCTAAAGATGGCGTTGGTACCGCGTTCTGGACGCCCAAATCAAGTCACTACAGCAGAGAACGTCGATAAAATCCATGATACAGTATTGGAGATCCTAAAGTGAAATTGAGAAAGCTAGCTAAGACTTTAGACATTTCAATGGAACGAGTTGGCAACATTATGCATTCCGTTTTGGATATGAAGAAGCTCTGCGTGCGATGGCTGCCGCGTTTGCTCACAATGGACCAAAAACGCATTCGTGTTATAACCTCTCAGGAGAATTTGAGCAAGTTTACACGCAATCCGAAGGAGTTTGTGCGCCGTTTCATAACCATGGATGAAACTTGGATCCATTACTACACAGCGGAGCCATCGCAGCAGGTCTAGAAGAAACGTCCGCATTTACAGAGAAAATGTGTGCTCTATCATCACGACAATGCGCCTGCTCATTCATCCTCAATCGCTCAAGCAAAATTGAATGAAATTCGGTATCAATTGGTTCCCCATCCACCGTATTCGCCAGACTTGCCCCCCAGTAACTTCTATTGGTTCCTATACCTGAAGAGAAGGCTCACCGGTAAGCGGTTTTACTCAAATCATGAGCTCATAGCTGAAACCGATGACTATTTTGAAGGACTTCCATAGGAGTACTATTCGGATGGGATAAAACAAATTAGAAAATCTCTGGACTCGCTGTATCGACTTAAAAGAAGAGTATGTTGAGAAATAAAACCGAATTTGGCAAAACAAATGTTTCCGTGTTTGATATTAAAGGGACTTTTCAGGCAACCTAGTAAGTGTTGGAAATTAAATTTTTATTCGATAACAGTTACATCAGAGTAGCATATCAAGTTAGTGTTCTAAATGCTTGCAATCTAGCGATTGTATGCTATCTGGCGCACCTGCTCGGCAACGTTCTTCATAAGATTCAGCACATACTTCTTAGCGACAAATTTTGACACATTCTTCTAATCTTTTTCAAACTGGTGTCCGAGACAAATTTCCTCAGATGTGCCTTAAGTCATTTCCCAGAATTCTTCAATTGGTCGTTTGGTGTCTTCGATTCTTTCATGGGAAAGTTTTCACGATTGAAAGTTCATGAAATGGTGTTGGCTGAGCGGAAAGTGAAGGTGCGTTAGCTAGCAGCTGTCACAAAGATACCTGAGCGCATACGCCATATTTTGTTATGCTGCCACTGGGTGCCACGCATGCTCACTCCTGACCAAAAACACGAACACGAGAGCACGTCGAAACAGTGTTTAGGAATCAGAAGGACTTTTGGCGTCGATTGGTAACTGTTGATAAAACCTGGATCCCTAATTTCACACCAGCGAACATAATGAGTGCCTTGACCTGGAATGAAGCCGACATGAGTGCTCCGAAGCGGCCTAGGGCGGCTCAATGGGTCGGAAAGGTTTTGGCGTCGGTTATCGATTGTCATGGCATACTCTTCGTGGACTACCTCGAAAAGAATGAAACCATCATCCGCGAGTATTACTGTGCATAACTAACTTTTTTATTTGCAGAAATAATGACATGCATTCGTGAGAAAAGTTTTAGATGAAACCATTTTAACAAACTTTGATTGGATAAATTTTTCTGTATCTTTTGATATGACCGAATTAGAGCAATTTTTCTTACGTATACGTACGTGGAGAGAAATAAATGTTAAATTTATCCCAAAAGGGGGGCGCGCGACGTATGATGAAGCGAAAAGTTTCAGGCCAATCAGTCTGAGCTCTTTTATGCTTAAGTGTTTAGAAATAATTATTGATCATAACATTCGAAATGAAACTCTTTCTAGACAACCTCTTCATCAAATGCAACATGCATATCAAAGAAGCAAGTCTACAACAACCCTTTTGCACCACGTTGTCCATGATGTAGAGAAGGCTTTTTCACAGAAGCAATCCTGTTTAGGAGTCTTCTTAGATATTGAGGGCGCCTTTGACAATGTTTCCTTCAATGCCATCATTGAAGCTGCACTTTTTCATGGTATGCCCTCTGTTATCGTAACATGGATACACGAGATGCTCAAAAATCGTTATTCGAACTCGTCACTGAGACGAGCCTATATGTTATAAGGAGACAATGTATTCAAGGTTGTCCCCAGGGAGGCGTTCTATCACCAGATAGTCTATTACGTAAACTTAACAACTTGGGATTTCCTTCTTATGGCTTTGCTGATGACTACCTTACAATGATTGTTGGATTGTGTATTTGTACTCTTTTTGACCTGATGCAACAGGCTCTAAGAGAAACTGAAAAGTGGTGTAGTGATATCGGACTCTCAGTAAATCCCAACAAAACAACACTTGTTCTATTCACAGAAAAACGAATGATTACCGGAGTTCGTCCACTTCGTTTCTTTGATTCTGAAGTCTGTATAACAGACCAAGTAAGGTATCTTGGAGTTATTTTAGACTCTAAGTTAAATTGGTCTGCTCATATTGACTCTAGAATCAAAAAGGCATGTATGGCTTTTGGACAATGTAGGCGAACTATAGGTAAAACCTGGGGTCTTAAACCAAAATATATTTACTGGTTCTTTGCTGCAATTGTTAGACCAATATTAGCTTACGGGTGCCTCGTATGGTGGCAGAAAGGTGAGATGAGAACTATCCAGGCAAAGCTGAATCACCTTCAGCGCATGTGTCTAATGTCACTATCTGGTGCATTTTCAACTACACCCACTGCTGCTATAGAAGCACTTTTCAATATCAAACCATTGCAAATTTTCTTGAAACAGGAAGCCTACTCTTGCGCATACCGTTTACAGGCAAATGGGTTTTGGCATCATGATGCAAACAATAATAGGTCTCATACACGTTTATGGGCACACTTAATAAATTGGGATAAGTTTGTTCTAGCTTCGAGCGATGTAACACTTCCTATTAGTTTTCCAAATGCTGATAAGGCTTGCTTCATTTAGAATTGGAACAAACTTTTGCACATATTGTGGCGCTCCTGGTGGACGGATTTGGAAGTTCTTGGCGCCCACGTGCTGGAAATTTTGTCAGCTTCACGTTTGTATTTTTGATATTCCGCAAATCGACTGTACTTTGCAAACAATCAACATGGAAGCCGAAAGAAGGGAAAAAAATGCGCACAGTTATTTGGAAAATCCATTGTGGTCTGCATCTAGGCTAGCTAAACAGCTGAAATTGCCCAGAAATACCGTATGGCGCGTTATCAAACGGTATAAGGAAACATTGACGACGATTCGGAAGCCTCAAGCCAATCGTCGGAGTGGAACTGTCAACCGGAAACTGCGTGGTAAGATTTTGAAGACGATTAAGAGGAATCCCAGTCTGTCGGACCGTGATTTGGCCAGAAAACTCGGTGCTGCCCATAGTACCGTGAGGAGAACTCGACTCCGGGAAGGAATCAAGTCGTATCGAGCTAGCAAATAGCCAAATCGGACCATAAAACAGAATAGTGTGTCCAAAATTCGTGCTCGGAAGCTATACGACCAGGTGCTGATCAAGTTCGACGGGTGTCTTCTGATGGACGATGAAACCTATGTCAAGGCTGACTTCGGGCAAATCCCAGGTCAACAATTTTACTTGGCAACGGCTCGGGGGGATGCTCCAGCCAAATTTAAATTTGTTTTTGCCGACAAATTTGCACGAAAATTCATGATTTGGTAGGGCATTTGCAGCTGTGGCAAAAAAACGAAAGTTTTCGTTACAAATAAGACAATGACGTCGGAACTATACCAAAAAGAGTGTCTCCAAAACCGAATTTTGCCGTTCATTCGATCTCACGAACATCCTGTAATTTTTTGGCCAGATTTGGCAAGCTGTCATTACAGCAAAGTCGTTCAAGAATGGTATGCAGAGAAAGGGGTCCAGGTTGTTCCGAAAAACCTTAACCCACCCAACTGCCCCCAGTTCCGCCCTATTGAGAAATACTGGGCAATCATGAAGAGGAGACTCAAGGAAAAGGGAAAGGTTGTCAAAGACATAAATCAGACGAAGACCTGGTGGAATAGGATAGCTAAAACGATGGACGAAGAAGGTGTGCGCCGCCTAATGAGCCGTGTTACAGGAAAAATTTGAGAATTCCTTCGAAACCGTGACGAATAATTTTATCCGTATTTTTTCTTAAAAGTATAAAGAAAACGCTACATTTGTATGAAAAAAGATCTTGAATTTAATAATAAATAACTGAAATACAGGCAATTGTTTTTGTTCCAATTCTATCTGAAGCAAGCTTTATATTTATCTCTTTCCCATTGCGTAATGATTGGGTCTCGGGGCACACTGAGAGGACGATCGCCGGTAACGTTTTTATTTTTACTGATGGATCTCTACTTGATGGTAAAGCTGGAGCTGGAGTTTTCTCTCGTGAGTTGAGGTTACAACAATCTTTTTCATTAGGTAGCTTTTGCACAGTCTTTCAAGCAGAAATCTTTGCTATTATCTGTGGAGTGCAGGCTGCCTTCCAACAAAAAGTAATGGGTAAAATAATATATTTTTGTTCCGATAGTCAAGCTGCTATCAAAGCGATTGGCTCAAATAATTCCAGATCAAAACTGGTCATAGTATGCCGGACTCAGTTAGAAGAACTTAGCTCATTAAATGGTGTCCATCTTTTATGGGTCCCGGGGCATTCAGGTATTGCTGGCAATGAATGGGCAGATGAACTCGCTCGTGATGGTGCCACAAATAGTTTCATAGGTCCTGAACCTGCTGTGCCCATTTCAGCATGCTGGATTAAGCAGAAAATTTCTTCTTGGGCTTTTTCTGAGCACAATAAACTCTGGACAGATCTTGATACTTGTCGTCAGACGAAATTGTACTTATCATCGCTGTCACCCAAAGTCAGCAATTATCTATTAAGTCTTTCAAAAAATAACTGTAGTATGCACAATCGTTTGCATGTGAGCTTTGCGAAGCTGACTATGAGACTCCTTTCCACCTAGTATGCAATTTTCCTGCAATTGCTCAACTACGTTTTAATATTTTCGGTCGTCATATTATTGATGAGTCTAATTATAGAAATCTCAACCTAAAAAATGTTCTTCAATTCTTTTTCCGATGTGGAAAAGAACTCTGATGCAAACTACTTATCATAATTTTAATATCTCAAATTGGGCAGTCCTAGAACCCAATATTATCTTTCCATAAAATACTCTGAGGCTATTGTATGTATGTATGTATGTATGTATGTAAGGTAGCCACCATCCCCTCTACGACCTTGTCATGTATGCAGCTCCACTTAATAGCAAGATCAATTTGAGTTACCGGGTTGCATTCACAGTAACGTTGTATGAAGGGCCAAAAACGGTGGGGCGGACCCGTAAGCAGAGACTCTTACGCGAAACCCGCGGGAACATAAGATTCTCCTTCCAACGATACGATCCAACAAATCGCATAACCCAATTCGCAATACTCATTAAGCTTTCTACGGGATGGCTTGTTAAGAAGGGCGCGTCACTCACGCTGAAACTGTTGGAGTAGAATTCGCAAAATCATAATCGAATCGGTAGGATAAGAAAATGATACTGTTTATTCCCTCCTAGACGCCGGTTGTCATACCACTCCATTGTCCAATTCCAGCTTGAATGATACCCTGACGCTCCCTCCCTTCCCAATATATATTCAATGTCATGTAGTAATATATAATATATAGTGAATATTAAACTGATAAAAAATATAGTGAATGATTATTATAATGATATTTAATATAGTAACTAAATGTAAGAATGATAGTAACAATTCCATTAGTAAACCTGAAAGTTAAGACAATATAAAAGCTATGAGAAAAAAAATTGATTCAAACATATTTTACAATACTTGTTATATCCATGGATGATCTGAAATTAAATAGAAGAATAGTAAACCAAAAATTTCGTGCTGTTCCGTTTCTTTGAATCACAAAAACTTTTTGTGTCTTGTGAGTCTCACAGATACTATTTTTATCAGCTATTTTTATATAGCTATTTTTATAAAATGAATTTAAAAGCAATAATATCATATCATTTAATATCAGAACATGAAATAAATATCTTACGTTATAATATAAAATAAAAATACGAGCAACTATAGTAGAATATATATCCGTAACTTAGCTGGTCATCGAAAGATTTCCGCTGTTGCAGGTTCGATAAAATTAATATCTATTAAGAGTTTGTTTTCACAGTTATAGTCAAATAACATAATAAGCGTAAGTATAATAGATATCTGTTATCCACTGGTTTGTAACTGAAAAAAAAGATTAGATATGTTTTAATATCCTAATAGTCTTGGAAAAGCTGAAAACAGCAAACAATTAGGAGAAATAAATTTTATACAAGCATGAATAATGCCAAAAACGTTTAAGATTTAAAAAAAAAGTCCGATGACTCTTATTGGTCTGGATCTATAAATGATAATGGGAAACAGGAAAGCAATGATTATAAATTATATAGTTTTAGTGAATAAGGGAAATGCCTTTTTGAGTAGAATTTGTCGTACATAATGCTTCCTACATTTTTTTTTCAGTGAAAATGGCATAGAATATAGATAAAATAGCGAAGGGGTGTTATAGTATAAAATGATAATACCAATTTTAATTTTATTCACATATCTACAGATTGTGATCCTGCTGCAATGGTAGACGGGCCCGCTCATGCACTACTAACCTTAGATAAATTATCATAACCACCGAAAAAAACAAAATATATTTAAAATTATTTCAAAATACTTAGGAATTCCTTGGATGACCTGAAATTACAAAGAATAGTATATCTACATTGTCGATGTGCTGCTGCTATAGTGGAAAAAATAATTGATGTGATATAACCACAATGGAACTGACTCTTAGCTTCGGGTCCTGAAATCCCTACTGAGCCCTTGCGGCACGTCAAGCCGGCCAGTTCAGCGCAAGGGAAATACTCTGAGGATAATATCCCGAAAGTATCTCCTTTCCTTTTTTATTTTCATTATTTTCCTTCTCCTTATTTCCTTTCCAACCTTTCCTTCCTTATCGTCGGGTAATGATGAAAAGGTTCCTGTGGCTAGGCACAATTCTCCCATCTAAGAGGGGAACGTGCCGTTGCAAGCCGTGGCTCTTGAGCCAACCAACCTGATACTTGGTACCTGATACCTGTATCTTTTGATATGACCGAATTAGAGCAATTTTTCTTACGTAGCCTTAGGGTGTCCCTATAAAAATCAATTATTTTGTTGTAACTTTTTTAATTCAAACTTTTCAGCAAAGTTGTTTTTTTTTTTAAGAATTCATTTATTTGTACAGGCTCAATCGAATCAACTTTACAGAGCCAAGTTTTCATGTTCATATACATCAATTATCTTAGAACTAAGGTTAAGGGGATAGAACCGATTACTCGCGGTCGTCTCGAGGTTAATAGGAATAACAATTTTAAGGATGGGAAAATTGGGGTGGAAATTTTGAACAAAGCATAAGGAACAATGGTTTTCTTATATCTAGAACTTCAAATTACAATTTTTTAATTGAACGTTTTTAATTAAAAAAAAAAAAAGAATACCTCACTCACACACACAATCACACTCACACACATACAACCACACTCACACACTGGCGCACACATTCCTCACAAATTTAACCTAAACAAGTAAGTTAATCAAACTACAATCTAAGGCTAATGTTAGTCAAAAACACATAAATGAGTTTCATAAACTCCAGATCGCGCGCAGCCAAAATGTCTCGAATCGGTACATTGGGTTGTCTACCTCGAGCCCGAAGGGAATCATACAGCTCAGATCTGACTCCACGATGCTCAGCACAAAACCAAATAACGTGATCTGCGTCCTGGTAACCTTGTCCGCATTCACAGAGATTGCTGTCTCCCAGCCCAACACGGAACAAATGAGCGTTTAAAGAATAATGATTGGACATGAGGCGAGACATCACACGAATGAAGTCTCGACCCACATCCAATCCCTGAACCAACATTTCTTAGACACCTTTGGAGTGATAGAATGTAGCCATCGCCCCAAGTCTCCTCTACTCCATTTATACTGCCAGCTATCGAGTGATATCTGACGAAAAATATAGAAGAATTCGTTGAAGGCGATTTGTCGATCATAAATATCGCCTTCCATAGCACCCACCCTTGCAAGCGAGTCCGCTTTCTCATTGTCAGGAATCGAACAATGAGAAGGGACCACACAAAGGTGATAATAAAAGAACGTGAAGATAAAGCACTTAGAAGACCTCGTATTTTCATAAGAAAATAGGAGGTGTGCTTTACCGGCTTCAAGGAGCGAATAGCCTCTATAGAACTAAGACTATCCGTAAAATGAAGTATTGATCCGGTGTATAAGAGGCAACAGTTTCTAAAGAAAAATAAATTGCTGCCAATTCCGCGACAAAAACAGAACAAGGTGCTTGAAGTTTACGAGCGACGCTACAATTTTCATTGTATACACCAAAGCCAGCGGAGTCCTCTATCAAAGACCCGTCAGTGAAAAACGTTTTAGTGGAATCAACTAGGCCAAACTTTGCAGCAAATATCACCGGAGCAATCATAGGACGATGATGCTCTGGGATTCCACGAAGCTCCTGTTTCATGGATAAATCAAAATGAACCGAATTTCCGAAGTCGGAGAAACAAACACAATTGGGAATATTAAGCGAAGGGCTGACATCCTGTGTTATGTACAAATGATACAAGCTCATGAAGCGGGTTTGAGGATTCAACTCTAGGAGCTTCTCAAAATTTTCGATCACCTGGGGGTTCATAACTTCACACCTGGTGAGGAGCCGGAGAGATAACTCTCTAAACCGATCTGAGAGTGGCAACATGCCAGCCAGCACTTCAAGACTCATAGTGTGAGTCGAGTGCATGCAACCTAACGCGATACGAAGACACCGATACTGAATACGTTCCAGTTTAATGATGTGCGACCGAGCCGCTGACTGAAAACAAAAACTACCGTATTCCATAACCGACAAAATCGTTGTCCGGTACAACGTTAGAAGATCTTGCGGGTGCGCTCCCCACCAGGTCCCGGTAATTGTGCAGAAAAAATTGACCCTTTGCTGGCATTTTCGCTTCAGGTACTCAATGTGAGATCTCCAGGTGCACTTTGAATCGAACCAGACCCCAAGATATTTAAATGACATGGAATGAGTTATCGGTGTACCCAAAATTTGAAGTTTCGGTTGTGCAGGGTTATGCTTCTAGAAAAACTACCAACTCAGTTTTCTCCGTAGAGAATTCGATACCTAGCTCTAGAGCCCAAGTAGACAAATTGTCTAAGGTATCCTGCAAGGGTCCTTGTAGATCGACCCCATTGGGTCCCGTGACAGACACTACGCCGTCATCTGCAAGTTGTCTCAACGTACAGTTGTCACCTAGACAACCGTCAATGTCTTTGACATAAAAATTATACAAAAGAGGGCTTAAACATGATCCCTGGGGGAGACCCATGTAGCTAAATCGAAAAGCTGTAGAGTTTCCATGAGAAAAGCTCATATGTTTCTCTGACAGCAAATTGTACAAAAAATTGTTCATTAATGGTGAAAAACCACAAGCATGGAGTTTATCTGAGAGAACTTCAACAGATACTGAATCAAAAGCCCCCTTGATATCCAAGAATACAGAAGCCATTTGCTCTTTTTTAGCAAAAGCTAACTGAATATCTGTGGAAAGCAACGCGAGGCAGTCGTTCGTTCCCTTACCCCTACGGAAACCATATTGAGTATCTGAAAGCAGGTTATTCGTCTCAACCCATTTGTCCAGACGGAAAAGGATCATTTTCTCCAACAACTTTCGAATACAAGATAACATCGCGATGGGTCGATAGGAGTTGTGGTCGGACGCGGGCTTACCAGGTTTTTGAATGGCAATAACTCTCACCCGTCTCCAATCATCCGGTACAATGTTGAGTTCCAGACACTGATTAAACAAGTTCAACATGCGCCTCTTCGCGACGTCTGGGAGGTTCTTAAGCAAGTTGAACTTGATCCTGTCAGCTCCTGGGGCCGTATTGCCACACGAAAGAAGTGCGAGAGAGAGTTCTACCATTGAAAAGGGTTGGCTAATCTCATCTATCGAATTCGTTGTTTCGCGAGGAAACATTTGTGCTGGCACAGAATCTGGACAAACTTTTCGCGCGAACTTGAGGATCCATTGGTCCGAGTACTCCTCGTTCTCGTTGTTCGTAATTCTGTTACGCAATCTTCGCGCCGTATTCCAAAGGGTACTCATCGACGTTTCGCGCGATAACCCGTCCACGAATTGTCGCCAGTAACCGCGTTTCTTGGCCTTGATGAGGCTCTTAAATTCTCGTTCGAGAGCCGTGTACCTTTCAAAGTGCTCAGGTGTTCCACGTCTACGAAAAACTTTGAACGCGTCAGACTTTTTGCGGTAAACCTCGGTGCATTGCTGATCCCACCATGCGGAAGGAGGTTTCCTGCGAAATGACGTTCCTGGGACTGGTCGAGTTTGAGCTTGAAGCGCGCTTTCCAAAATCAGGTTGGAGAGGAAGTTATATTCCTCCAGCGGTGGAAGCCCTTCTACCGTTGATAAGGCTTCATCTACTGCTGTCTTGAACCTTGTCCAATCGATATTACGAGTTAGATCATACGTGACGTTGATGGATTCCGGTGGAGTGAGCCCGGTGGCAACCGAAATTTTTATAGGCAAATGATCACTACCGTGGGGATCCTGGATCACATTCCACGTGCAGTCCAACGATAATGAATTCGAGCAAAGTGTGAGGTCTAACCTACTACCAAGTGAGGATGGACCAGCCAAGCGTGTAACTTCTCCATTGTTGAGAACTGTCATATTGAAGTTGTCACAGAGGTCATATATCAAAGAAGACCGGTTGTCATCGTACAGTTCTCCCCAGCCTGTACCGTGAGAGTTAAAATCTCCCATGACCAACCGCGGAGCAGGCAGAACCGAACAAATATCTGAAAGTTGTTTTCGGTTAATTGGTGCTCTAGGAGGAATGTACACAGAAGCAATGCAAAGGCTTGTATTTTTAATAACAGCCTGACATGCGACAACTTCAATACCAGGAATTGAAGGAAAATTCACTCTATAGAAGGAGTAGCACTTTTTGATCCCCAAAAGTACTCCTCCTCCACGTGAATCCTCACGATCAAGCCGAATAATGTTGAAATCATGAATCGGAAGATCGATTTCGGGCGAAAGCCATGTTTCACAAAGAGCAAATGCATCACAACCAATATTGTGAGCTAAAAATTTAAATGATTCCAATTTAGGAATAAGACTTCGACAATTCCACTGCAGAACAGTGATCAAATCCCCGACCTCTTTTGGCAAATTATCCATCGAAGGAAATGATAGCTGCAATGAGGGGCCACTTTAATGTTAATTTCTTCAAAAAAGTTTTCACAGTGGGAAGCATTGCCATAACAATGCTTTTAAGAGGGTCAGACATTTCGAGGTACTTGAAAATACCTTCCACAATATCATCGAACGAGAATAGCCCAGATGAAGGGGGGGCTTCTGTTCTTAAAATCGGGGCATCAGGGGATTTAGATGTCCCCGGGAGAGATGGGAAATCCTGTGTGTAGTTGGCACTACGAAAACCAGGAGGATTCGGATTATCCTTCTTTTCTCTGCTCTTTGAATTGGGCATGTTGATTTGAGGCTTCTGTTCAGCTGCTTTCACAGCTCGAATGCGTCTTCGCTTCCGTGGAGCACCTCCCGGAAAACTAAAAGATGTCCCCTCCTCAACCAAATCCGAATCAGACTCGTCATCTGAAAGAGGAGCGAAAGGATTTGTATTGGTATCGGGTGGCGAAGCTTTCTTAAGCATTTCTGCAAAAGATTGCCTTGAACGTTGTTTCAGAGAACGTTCCAATTTTTCCCCGCGTTGTTTATACGCCGGGCACGACGAGAGAGCATGAGGAGGAGTTTCCTTGCAGAAAACGCATTTTAGTGTATTATCTGCACAGGGACCAGCCTCGTGTTTCTCCCCGCAAGTTGAGCAGCGTGTCTTATTGCCGCAATGGGAGGCCGTATGCCCCATCTGCTGGCAGTTTTGGCAAATCATTACCCGGGGTACAAACAACCGCACAGGTAGCCGAAGTTTGTCCAGTTCTAAGAACTGAGGAAGGGCAGAGCCAGAAAGGTTACCCGAAATGAGTCTGTGGGGGTAACTTTTTCTTACCCTCGCTGTGCGATATTTTAACTAATTTTCGTACTTCCAGTATCTGAACTGGGGGGAGAAGAGGGTTCCTGAATCGGCCAACCGCCCGCTTCTCCAAAATTTCAGGGCACAGACTCGCCTCTGTGACCACTCCTACAACCTCCACATCACGAGCTGGAATATAAACGCGATATTCCAGTGTAAAATGCTGGGAGGAAGCAATCTCATTAGCCTGCTTCAGGTTAGAGACGACAACACGGAGTTTATTAAATTTTACTTTCGTGATCTCTGTCACGGCTGAAAATCGTTTCGTCAGATCAGTAGTGATTTGATACACATTCAAAGGTTTCATTTTGGGCTGAAAGTAGACAACCCATGGACCGACCGAGTCAACCGGATACGATCGCGGTCTGAATATTTTTTGTGCCTCCCCATCATCGGGTGGCAAAGGCACTTTTTCAGCCAAACCGTCCATGTCGAAGAAACCTCTTCAACATGCACGATTTGCCTTACTCGTGGGAGCGTCGCACGCTCTCAAAAATTTAAATCACACACACACACACACACACACACACACAAACAAAGAACACACAAATTAAACTCTAGTGGGATGAGGGACAGGAAAAAAAAAACTTAACTAAATTACTGTTCTGTTGCTGCTGCTGCTGCTGCTGAGGCACCGTATGGGTGACCGTCGCACTTCTATGCGGGGAGCGGGGAGCGGTGCGCTGAAGCGATCGCCTTCGGGTGCACTCGCTCAACGCTGTCGGATGACCGTTGGCGGTGTAGTAGTGTATCGCTGGTATCGCGCGTCACCACGCGGAGATGAAGCGAAAATAGGCGGGATGATAATTCGCCAGCTAGCACTGCTTGATTTTCTTATTTCACTGGAAAACCACACTGCCTTCTTAGAAAAAAAGACTCACTTTTGCTCTACTCACTGAAGTGAGTATATTTTGAGAAAAAAACTAGTTATTTCCAAGGATTGCACTCGAATAAATCTTCCAAATAACGGAGCGCTGGATCGAACTAACTTTCTTCTTTCGCTGAACGAAGTGGGGGTGAAAAAGTTGTTTTTGCTTCCATTGATTCTAGAACAATAAAATTTACAACTTTTGGTGTGCTAAAATTGTCTCTATCGTTTGTCAAACAAAAGCTATTATGGTTTTTGTAAACAAAATTTGCCTTTTTCAAATGGGTTTGGGGGTTTGGGAAAACGTGACGATCCATACAAAAAAAAAATTGAAGTTCCATACAAAAAAACGTGACAAGGGCCCTCCCCCTTGTTATAAAAAGTCACTTTTTGCGTGACGTAATTAATGGACGTTCCCATATCATATTTGAAAGCTGGAGATGCTGAACTTGCATAAAAATATTTGAAAAGGGCATAATTTTATAAGAAAATTGTCAATTGCTTGCTAACGATAAGAGATATCGGCAAGATTTTTACGTCAAAGTTTTAATCTTTTTATGTCAAAAGAATCATCTCAATGCAACTTTGTTGTAAAATTTGAAATAAAAGCAAAAAAACTACTTTTTGTTCTCGTAAGGACACCCTAGGTAATCAAGGAAAAATTGATCCTAATCGGTTTATTCACAAACTACAAACATGTTTTGTTGGCAACGTTGCTCAAAAAAAGCCAGGTTACAATTTTAAAAAATTACTTTATTTCAGCAATAAAACATTAAGCTTTAGATTTCAACGAACATAAGAACTAATCAACAATAATTGATATACTTAATTAGGCGTTTTGCAGTATGATTAATTAGATCCTCAATCTCAACACTTGCCTCAGACGGTTTTATGCGAATACCTGTTGTAATTGTAGGATTTGCCAGAAATTCATGTACCAGAATATATATTTATTTAATCAAATTTTGTTAAAATGATTTATTCTACAACTTTTCCGAAGAATGCATGCCTTTATTTCTGCAACTAAAACAGTTAGATTTTCGATTTCTCTGAAAATAAGGACCACCCAAGACAATTTTGCTCTTAAACTTCAAACCTAGGCCGAAAATGTATCTTTCCAGCTAAATTCGCATTCTGGACCACTGTGCAATGCGCCGGCGCACAAGATCATCACAACCACGGCTAATATCAAGGACTTACAGCTCAAATTGCTTCCGCATCCACCGTATTCACCCGATTTGGTTTCCTTGGACTATGTTCCCAAACCTCAAAAGATGGCTAATCAGTAAAACATCAGTATTTAGCAGAACTTCCGGAAAATTAAGTTTCGGACGGGATCAAGAAAATGGAAAATCGCTGGAATAAGTGTATCGAGCTAAAACGGGACTACATTGAATAAAATAAAGAATACATTCTTTCGTTTTTTTTCATTCCCAAGGAGATTACTTTTCACCCCACCTAGTATTCAATAAACTTTTCATATAAGATAAAGAAATATCAGAAAATTTTGGAGCTGAATTATGAAAAAAAAATCTACCATTCACTTAAACAAGAGATGCTCCACAGGCGTTTTTATTCCTGGCGACCATACGTCAGGGTGTTGCGATATTGCGGTGGTGTCGTGTTGTATGGCAAATTTGGTTTTTCAACTAAAACCAACCAGAAGTGCGGAGATACTGTGTTTTTTGTTGTATTTTCATATTGTGGGTACATGTTTCGCTACCTATGCAGGTGGTCATCCATGTGTGGGAAAGAGATTCTCCATTGTACGTCTCGTCCCAACGCATTATGGCTTACTCGAGTATACGATGAAGCATGATGACAAATGGCGATGGTAACGTTCAAGGTATACTTTTGTACAACATGACTCCTCCGTAGATTCCCGCAAGAAAGCGGGTGGATGTACTTCTTATTGTTTTATGACTTGTGATGTTGATGAAATTTTGTTCATAAAGCTTGTTTTTTCACAATGGTCTTCAAATTTTGACACTTTGGCCTTGTAATTTTGCAACCATTCAACGTGTCTCGGTTCAAGTTATAGGTTAGGTACGTATACATGGAGCATATGATGGTGCACGTTTAATGTTATAAAATTATGATCGTAAGTGCTCTCCTATGGTAGCAACAAAAATCGTTCCGCTCGTTTCAACCCTAGTACATAAACGACGAGGTACAGAGGGAATATTCAAATCCGATCGCCACAGTGATCATTAATTTCAATTACTAGTGACGATAAATTTAATTTCTCATGCAACATTTACTCTCGTTGCCGACGATGACGATGGAAGGGACACTGGTTGGCGTTTCAGAGTGCAGTGGGTGTTCCAAGTGGGGAAAAGGAAGTCTGGCTGTGATCGTCTCCTGGGTATGAAACACATGTATAATTTATGCACCAATCACATGTTTTTGCGATCTATTTCTTAGCCTAAACGTATTTTTCTTTACGGTCAAATAGAGATCATGTTTAAAATCGGAAACTACATAATAAATTAAACGTTCGAGGAAACCAGAATAATCCTCCTGAGGCTTGAAATTATTATTGGCCAACATTTATGGCCCAATAATTTTTAATGATCAATTTATATACTATTAACACTTCTCCCAGTGCTTACTTGGGTGCTCTTATTATGTCCTCCATCTGCGTTATTCAAATGCGTGAGCTAATAAAAGTTAGTTTGTGGCACTCCAACGCTGTACAGGTCACCGATACGCAAATTTACATAATTACGATAACTTACACTGGAATCTGAAAAATGCTTTGTATTGCTCCTTGTGCTGTACATAAAATAATAAAAAACTGAGGTTGTTACTTGCCGAGTATGCATATCTTAATATGCAGGAGACCACCTCTGATTAGCTGCGTTCTCATTTCTCCGATGAACCCACGGATGCACTTTCCATATTTTGTTGGGGACAAATTAGACCACCGAAAGCGCGCTAGAGGTGAAATAGAAATCCCAAAACAACGATCCCGTCTAGCCGGGCGGTTTATGATTTCATGCAGACGCATGGTTTTATGGTTTCCCCAAGTTTATTACATAGGACCAACGTTAGTGAACTGCACGAGTATAACAATAATTTGCTCGGGTGCATGAAAGGCAACGGGAGCGATGTCCCAGTTGTGATTGTCTTTAATTCGACGATGACAAGAACAAAAGTGCTATTACCCGCCAATCATTGCTTCTAATTGCGCGGATGGTGAAATCATGAATAGTGGCGCTTTGAACCGTGTTGCCACTTTGTGAGAAATGCTGATGTTGTGTAAGAGTGCAAGCGACTACCGTCTAGAATGCCATTACTCGCTGTAATTGCCTTTTGATATGTAATGTTATGCATCTGCAATTTTTTTTGACACTGCATAGTAAGAAGTATCTGTCAACAACCACTGAACCAATTTTTACGAAACAAATGCCAAATGGAAAGTATAGTGGTCACACTGAATAGGTTTGAGGTTGAGAAAATAGTTCTGCAATGAACATGAGTCGTTGGTTTACAAATAGCCTAAGTCAAACTTGCGTTCATGCGTCAACTCAAAACGTACCAAAAGAAAGTTCAAAAGCGGCCCAATTGAGCGCCCAGGACCAAATTGGCTATATTCAGGCATGTTCCGGGTACACCACGTGATGTGACAGATTTCTGGATCGTATCGAAACCCACCATGTGAAACCTCAAATCAATAAGAACCCGAAAACAGATGCAAACTGTTTTATAATGTTATTATTAACCTTTAGCTGTTATGGCTGAGATTTCGACTCCACATAGAAATATCAAAATTGGTTTTATGTAAATACATACATCCTGATCGTAAATTTGGTTTGTGCGAAGACCGATACCAGTTCATTTGGTTTTGTTTATGGTTTTATTTTGCATTTACAGGGTGTGGCAGAAAATAATGCGAAAATGTTCAAACTTGAGTATTGGGTTATTTCGTGTAGCTAGTGACTTATTTCTGTCGAAAGTGTATTTGTTTATGTTTACTTTCAAGTGCTGCATTCAAACATTCTATTTGTTTTATTGCAAATTCGACAAAATGTTTGCGAAAGAAGTGATCACCAGTTTGTTGCTCGCCCAGAAGAAGCAGAAAAAGATTGCCAAGGTGATAGGGTGCCATTTGGCAACAGTTTTCCGCATATTAAAGTCCATGCAGGATGGTCCTGAGCACCGGAAGGTAGGAAGCGGACGTTTGTGCTTTGCATGCACGCCGAACGTGATCAAATCGGTCCGTGCAAAAATTGCTCGCAACCCGGTGCGTTCCACAAGAAAACTTGCAAAGGAAGCCAATATTTCGGAGAAATCCATGGGGAGAATAATCAAAGAAGACCAGAATGCATCTTCCAGAGCCAGATTACGCCACTTGATTACGGACCGGGTCAAGGAACTACGAGCGACTCGTTCCAAAAGAGTGCTTTCCTTGTTGAAGAAGGAAAAAATGAAAATCCTGTTCTCCGACGAAAAGCTTTTCAGCATCGATGCTGTGGCCAACAGCCACACGGGTCGGTTCATTTCACCGCAGGAAATGGAAAATGTTCCGGAAAAAGTGAAATTCAAATTTCAAAACAAACATCCGGCTTGTGTCATGATGTTTGGCTTGATGGCGTCCAACGATTTGAAAATGCCGCCTGTGTTCATTGATGCTAGAGTTAAAATCAATACCAAAGTGTATATCGGAATTTTAAAGAACCAAGTGCTTCCCTGGGTGAAGGCCAACTTCTCCGAAGACCAAAACGTTGTCCTAAAGCAGGATGGAGCGCCGTGTCATAGGTCCAATCAAACCCAACAATGGTTGAACGATAACATGAAGTTTTGGCCGAAGGATTTGTGGTCCAGATCTTAATCCATTGGATTATTCGATTTGGGCATATGTTGAAGCACGAGCCTGCAAAACATCACATCTTAGTGTGAAAACCCTGAAGTCAACCAGAACAGGCACAAGGCAGTTAATGTCGGAGGCTCGAGGATGTTATGAATAAAAATGGAGGACACATTTAATAAATTGGTTTAAAAGGACTTTATAAAGATAACTACGCTCGAAAATGTTGGTATTATTGCTTGAATTAGTTGAAAATAGGATTTAAAAGAATTAGAACAAGTTTTTGCATTATTTTCTGCCGCACCCTGTACGTGACTTTAAGCCTGAGGTTGGATCGTCACGCAGCTCATTTGGTGCATCTCCTAAATTTTAAGGAATTTCTGGGTCAGTTTGGAGAATTTTCGCGGAAGATCATCTAACAATTAACATTCTTATTTTTCTGTGCCTTATTCCCGCTATGCTTTTTTGAATGGTATAAACCTACGTGGTTTAGCTCAAATTGATTTGTCATCAAACAGCAATTGCCGTTTTTCACCAAAAAACTACACGGGACAGTCCAATGAGATTGTACGCAAAGGTAACGTAGGACTACGTAGCAATGTGTAATTTATAATATTATTTTTAACGAGCCTGTATTAGAAAAGAGGAGAGATTGACCGATTTGAACAATGAATTATCTGTCAGGACCTCACAAAAAACCATTCCAATTAAGGAGACCTGTCAAATGAATGTGATGTCACCTCATTTCTAATACAGACTATTCTTGAAATGGTGGTGGCCCTGAAAAAGGCCGATGGTCGTCTGCGATGGAACGTCAGGATGAACGATGCAACATGCAAGATAATCGAACTGAGGTAAAATACCTTCGGAAAATATCTAAATATTGCTTGGATTTTTTTTTTTTGAGTAACCTAAGAATGAAAATACCTGAGAGGTATTATTTTGATATTGTGATCGATGCCATCATTAAACGCATTTATTGTGCATTTGTCACTTCTTTACCGCATCCTCGAAGTATTCGCTTGACAATTGTCCAATATTTTTCGATCGGTCTGAACTCAGGGCATTTTGGAGGATTACTTTCTTTGGCGACGACGTTAACATTGTTTGCAGCATAATATTCTAGTACCTCCTTAGAGTAGTGGCAGCTGGCTAGATCCGGCCAAAACATAACGTTGGGCTTGTGTTGCCGAATTAAAGGTAAAATCCGCTTTTTCATACACTCTTTAATCGAAACCTTCGACGTCATTGTGTGAGATGTGATGAAAAACCTTGGTTTTAAGGTCACAACTGCAGATTTCTTGCCAAATCATTACTTTCCAAGCTAATTTCTCAGCAAAAACAAATTTATACCCGAAAGGGACATCCCCATGACCAGTTGCCAGGTAAAATTTTCGTCAGGAGATTTGTTTATAATCCATTTTCACACATTTTCCGTCATCCTTTAAAATACAGCCATCAAATTTCGTCAAAACTCATTCGTATAGTAATCGTGCTCGCTTTTTGGCCACTGAATTTTGTTTCAGGGACCGATTCGGATGTTTACTGGCACGTTTGACTACAAGACAAACCGTTTTAACACTTTTGCTATTTTTGAGGCAGATCACGAAGGATTCTCTAGAAGTTTGTGCACAATTAAATCCGTTCATTCGAGATGCGTCGATCAATCGAGAAAAACTTTTCTTCAATTTTTTCGTCGATAAAACATCAACAAATGCCGTTTTTTGTTCCAATCACCAGGGACGTGGTAATGTATTAAACCGTGCGTCCAGATTTACTTTGAATCGAGCTTTACTAAAAAATAATAACAAAAACTTCCACGTGAGCTTCCTTTCGAATAACAAGTCGTGTAAATTTGGCAACAAATAAAATCTAAGGATCTTTTGTTTTTAATTTTTGGAAATTACAATTCAGTAAGGGAACGTCCATTAATTATGCCACATTAATTAGTCTCATCTGAGAACATAGGAATGACTTTTGAGACTTTCCAGGCCATATTAGGACTATTCAGGAAGCGGTATCTACCTTTTTTATCATTTTAGGACGAAGAAACCGAAGATCGTATGTATGATTTTTTCTTATAAATAAATAAATATGTGAATTTATGACTACATCAAGCTAACATTGGGGAACAATATAAATCGTCAGGACAACCCGATTGAATCAGACCAGAAGAAGAGAGTGAAAATATCAACTCCCCATAGTTAACAATTTGTGAATAGAGAGCGTATTCTTCTCCCGCCAATTGGAACATCCGTATGTTAGATAGCTCGCTTTTTGACCAATTTTTCAATCGTGTTGTTGCAAAAAGATTCTTTATATCTTTGGGTCGTTATCTAGCTGGAACACGAACTGATTTTCCAGCACTGTTTTATTCAACGATACCTCGAGATTTTCTAGCGGAATGTTGATGTAGATGTAGGAGTCATGTAGGAGTCATAATCACACCTATTTTCACAAGAGCCGCCACTCGAGCCTAAGCAATATTCTCCCTAAACCAAAACGTTACCTGCTCCATGCTTCCCCGTGCCTTGAATATAGCATTCCTGGAGCTACTCTCTTGGTCTCCACCATACATGGACACGGACTTGAACTCATCAGTCCACAGAAAGAACATTATTCCAGTACATTATGGGCTTATCTGCATTTTCCCGAGCAAACTCTAGTATTTTGTCTTTTTTAGCTTTACTGATGAATGGTAACTTCCGGGACTTTTTCAAACCATGATCTGCGATTCTTCAGTGGATTGTTCGATTGGTTATTGGTGGCTGAAGGGTTTCCTGTAACGCCATGATAGTAAGTTTTGGGTTTTTCTTAACTTCCCGCACCACTGATCGGAACGTTCTGTTCTTCAACCAATTTTTTTCCGACAGCTGTTTTGTGGATACCTTACTTTCCGACGATAACCCGCTGCGATTCTCCATTTCAAATATCTCGAACCATCCAGTTGAAAGAACTGCGTTTCGCATGATTTCAACGCAAATTCTATCAAAACAACGTGAACGCATTACAAAAGCTCAACAAATAAAACGCGTTGAACCCGAACGTAAAAATTTAACAATCGAGGGGTCGCCTGATGAGCATGCGAAAGATTTACAAAGTTTTTATGTACGGGTTTTTTTTTAATCATACCTAATTATGCTAAAGCTATAGCATTTAGAATCTGGAATAATAAAATCATCTGTATCTCGGTAACGGATTGACGTAAAAATAAATTTAATACATCAAAACAAAGTTAATTTGCTGTACTTTGCTGTAGAGAAAAATATCATTTCTCTTCGTTTCTAATAAAAATTTGCACTTTCTTCTTTATTCCTCCCATCAAACGCTGCACACCTCCGGAGTCAACTTTCTTGGCACATTTGTTCCATATTTTGGTCATCTGAGTTGCGTCCCGAGCCGTTCTTCCACTTTTCTTAAGCTTCCGCTTCATTATTGCCCAAAATCTCTCGATGGGCCGGAACTGCGGGCAGTTGGGTGGATTTATGTTTTTATCGATGAAATCTACGTTATTATCGTGGTACCATTGGATGACTTCTCGTCTGTAGTGGCAACTCGCCAAATCTGGCCAAAACTTCACGGGACCTTTATGGGCTTTAACGAAAGGTAGTACGCGGTTTTTGAGGCATTCTTCCTTGTACAGCTTCGAGTCCATCATCTTATTCGTCACAAACACTTTGGTCTTTGCTCCGCAGTTGCATATCCCTTGCCAAATGATCAGTTTTTTGGCAAATTTGTCCATAAAAGCAAACTTAAACTTCGCAGGAACATTTCCTCGTGCCGTCGCCATGTAGAATTGTTGGCCTGGAAGCTGTCCGAAATTCATTTTGACGTAGGTTTCATCGTCGATGAGCAGGCATCCTTGGTACTTCGTCAAAACCTGCTGGTATAATTTCCGAGCTCGAGTTTTGGTGACGAAACTTTGCTTCAACGTTCTGTTTGGTTGCTTGCTGGCTCGACAAGAACGAAATCCTGCTTGCAAACGAATTCTTCGAACGGTACTGGGAGCAGCAGTGTATTTTTGTGCGATTTCTTTATCTGATAGTCCAGGGTTTGCTCTGATGGTGCTCAACACCTTCTGGTTCAGCTTGTGGTCATATGTTCCACTACGACGCTTATCTTGAGGCACTCGAGCCACGCTCTTTTGCTCCCTGAAACGTTTGAGCACATCAAACACGGTTGATTTGGCGATTTTCAACGTTTTTGCGATTTTTATTGCGGACCACGTTGAATTATCAACGTGGGTGTGCAGAATTTTTTCTCTCCCCTCGGCTTTCATCTGGAATAACTTTTGACTCACTGCACGAAACACCGTGATTTATACTACAGGAAGTGGGCGCCTAGGTTAACAAATCGCTGTAAAAGAATTTGTCACAATAAGTGATTCCGGATTCTAACCGGACAGAACTTTAACCTTAACAACAAGTATTCTTTGTAGAATCGAGGATTACTTGTTATAAATTTCAAGTGAATATTTTTACTAGAGGATGATTAAACATACTGGTACTAACATTTTGTTTCGGTACTGGCATTGATTTATGCAACTTCCCATATATTACCCTAAACACTGTCCTGTTTGCTCTAAAGAACAATTTGATATCTTAAAATTTTCAGTTCAATTTTTACGGAATTAATCTTAGCTTAAGCTGAAAACAATGATTTAACAATACTGATTCCATGAGATCAAAAGTACATGAACGTACGTTCAAATGACACGTTTTGACAGCAGGTGTCCTCTTATGGGTTTCCAAGTAACCCCAACATTGAAATATTTATACAGTGTGTCTCACAATAGGTGTCACCTTTTTTCAGTCTTGGTTTATTTCAGCTGGGTAATTTTAACAGTGAAATTGATTATACCCTTTTTGAGTGTATTCTTTTGACAGCTTATCGCTGAAGATAAATAAACGATTCCGTTTGTTTATATTTATCAGCTACACTGTAAGCCGCATGGGAGCAAGTTTTAAAATTATGTTTGCAAAAGCTTAGACCGTGTCAGATATTCAATAGCCTTAAGCAGTTCGAAGTGAGTAAGCGTTTTGTTTATCGTACCTTGAAACGGTAAAAGGAAACTGGAAATGTCTATATTCAATACAAAGGAGATGCCAGACGAACTACCAGAACGAAGAAAAAAAACCAAATGTGTGAGGGAGCGAATAAGACGTAATCCGGCCGAATCTGACCGTAAATTAGGCAAACAATTTCAAATGTCCCCTGTTTCAATGAACAGGCTCTTCAAACATGATCTGGAAAGCAAG
Organism: Aedes japonicus; assembly: GCA_034211315.2. Taxonomy (NCBI): domain Eukaryota; kingdom Metazoa; phylum Arthropoda; class Insecta; order Diptera; family Culicidae; genus Aedes; species Aedes japonicus. Next base: position 54,403 of record JASCZW010000604.1, read on the forward strand.
CCGTACAAGAATCAACGGGTTCACGGGTTGAGGGAGCGTCAAAAGCAAGTCAGGGTCCAATGAAGCAGAAATCTTTTGGTTCGGCACGGTGACTGCGAGATTTTATTTTCGGATGAAAAGCTCTTCCTCCTTCAGGACTATCATAGTCAACAATCTGATTGTGTGCATGGCAAAAGTCTTGCCAATATTCCAAGAGATAACTAGCCGTAGAACGCTATCAGAATATATCGAAAATCATGGAATGCGGCGCCGTTTCACGAAAAGGAAAACTTCCTCTTCTTTCCATAGAACCTAATGTAAAAATCAACACTGAATATTATTACATCGAGCATGTTTTGAAGAACCATCTGCTTTCTCATGCTTCAACGCTGTATGGGAATACACCATATTGTTTCCAACCGGACTTCCCGGACTTCAGCTCCAGCTCACACTGCAAAGAAGACACAAGCGTGGTGCGCGGAAAATTTGACCGATTTCATCAAAAGCGAAGAATGGCCTGCATCTTCACCAGATCTCAACCCACTTGACTACTTTGTTTGGGGTTATATGCTTCAACATATAGGCCCTACGAAAAGGCTTACTTTAGATCGATTCAAGACACATTTGGTTGATGTTTGGGACCAAATTCGTCAGGAAATCGTGCGTGCCAGTTGCGATGGGTTTGAAAGCGGTAGCGCACGGTTATCAAGGAAAATGGTAAGAGATTCGAATTGAATTTATACGGTTTATAGCTATAACATGTATCTTTCAAATGAAAAATAAATGCCATGGTTGGTTTGGTTGATTTGTTTTGCTGTAATCCCATTTTGATTTAGTGACACCTATTGTGAGGCACCCTGTACATTGAAAAACAACGAATTCTAGTAATATTTGCCGGCATTCTTCAGTTTTCCTATTAAAAACTGGAAAAGTAGAATTATATATGTAGGAAGTTAATTTCTTGTCCCAATTATTTTTTCTTAAAAAAACAATACGGACACAAAAAGAAAACCAATGGCTACTTTACCTCTTTATAATTTGTCCAATAAATTGGTACATTCTGGCACCACCAGCGCAAGAAACCAGCTGCTCTGGTTTTGTTTTGTGTCACATCAAATTATTTCAAGTCAACCTACTGCCGGTATGATTTAGAGCTTGCTCCTCCTACTGTTTCTAACAAGTAAGTCTTCTCTTCTGAGTTTGAGTAGCTGTGACGGCGATAAAACCTCAGATTTGCTTATTAGTGCATTATGTGCTATTGTAGTGGCTGCTGCAGTTGAGATGCAAACCTGCCTCCACACCACCCCACGGTACAAGCGGTAACTACGACCGTGAGACAGCGAGACTGACGTGGACGCGGCGCATACCGGGTGGGGTAATAAAAAAAAGGAATCGTTATAAATAACTCAAAAATGCGGACCACTCTCATCGCATATTCGAAAAGTATAATAAGTTACACGGAAAACGAAAAAGAACACAAAGTTCGTCGTTAATTCGTTGGAAAGCATCGTCGTCACAGACGACAACAAGATACACAGTACATGAATTGTTGTTGCTGATGTGGGTCCCTCTGGGAAGATTGCTGCGATCGTGGGACCGAAATTTCCCAGCAGAAGGGATACTTCGGATGTCAAGGGAGGGCATGATACAGATATGGTTGGAGGTGGTGGATTTTTTGTGAGGTCTACAGCGGACGAGGTGGGTACAAAAGTTTCTGGTCGTTAAACGTACATGCCACAAATGTCAGAGGTCGTAATTAACACGTTGGAAGGAAAATATTTGGCTCCGGTTGAATTTGTGACGACAGTTCCTTTGTGTATTTGAAAAAAAAGAAGACAACTTAGCAGAGAGTTTGCACCATGTACTACTCGCATCAAATTTGATAAACTTGTGAGGATATGACTATTGATTGAGTATCCTTCTGAACAACGAAATTGAAGACCTTTCAGATATTCCCTCGCTTAATCTTACAAGCAAATCGCACGCCGTCTGACGCCTGACTGCCTGTAAGCAAAATTAATGACCTTATAAGGAAGTTTGCCTCTCGGGCACTTTTCAGCTTGGATCAAGTGCATTTCTGTAGTTTTACTACTGCTACATACGGTTCGAAACAACCTTTGGGGACAACACGAGACTTAACTTAGCCGTTCGGCGTACACACGGACAGGTTCACTTCAACAAGGCCGTGTGTATCTGCTTTAAGACCGAAGCATATCGCGTGCAGTAATGCCTACCTCACGAGGAGGACGCAACGCAGAGAGAGGGTTGTGACAACAAAACCCCAACAACATTGCAGATGCCAGGTGTATCGTATGGTTAATGTTCGGACTTCAGCCCCCACTGCACCCTACGTAGCTGCGTTGGAGGTTTTAGAAAAGGACAAAGTGTATCATATTCGGGGTCTCGTTACCTTTTTTGGATTACGTGCCGTCTCGATTTCGTCCATAGCTGCTAGGGGTGAGGAATTTTCAGGCCTGTAACCCCAGGTGAGAAAAATCGTAAATAAACGATTAAGAAGACATTAAAATTTGAACGTGGTTGAGTGTTCATAAAATGAATAAAACCATCATAAATGTCAGCATAAATTTAGGTGAAATATTATTTTGTGAAAATTGAGCAATTAACTCATATATTGGGACGCACCTTATCGCTTTTTTAGTCGAAGATCACTCGAGCGATGATACTGATGCAGCTTAGGCGGTGGGTGTAGGCGCGTAGGCAAAATCCAAAATCTGAGACTTCTATATACCTACCTGGCATGTTTTAGAACACAGCGCCGCCATCAACAACAGGCCGGACCGTCGAAGATGCTGCGCTGAAAAATGCGGTGGTAAAATTAGGTGTTATGTTATTATTATCTCTTCATTTTCGAAAGAAAGCCGTTCAAGTTGGTTGTATGTCGGTCTGAGCCGATAACGAGAGGCACATAAAAGTTGCTTTTTGGACTCTTTGTTGCCATTCTTTGTGGTCTTTATCGCTGCAGATGGACTTGACACCGCACCATTCATGGTCCCCGTTGGAATGGAAATAAATTAGTTTGGACGGTGGAGAATGGCAGTTTTATCTTAATCCACAAACCACGCATTAGATGCATTTTTTTTTCACTTCGGTCGGTCTAAAAAGTCTGTAAAAACTGGAGGATGAACGGAACACTTAAAAGTTTCACACAGATTTGCAGGAGGGAATACTTATTAAGGGTTTGTTAATGCATCACAGAGGATGCTTAGGACATAATGTGCTCACGGGCTGAAATGATCACCATTGAGTTCAGCATAACCATGCAGTTTTTTAAAAAGTTTGATATTCCATTCACTTAATCGTGAACTCATACGTTCTGGTATTCATTACAGTTGCAATTTGTTGTCAACTAAATGTAAAAAAATCAAAATATATTTCTAGTCTCTCGCCTAGTGGAGTTATTGTAGGAAAATTTGTAATGAAATTTCTAACCATATTTGCCCTTGAGTAGATTTTTTAAAATATTTTGCAGATGAAACATTTACTAAATTACTTTGCAATTTTATAGTTATAGATAAAAACGGGTTTTAATTAGTATGGTTAATTAGGGGCTAAATGAACCTTATCTGAACAAAACATGTTTCCATGTGGTTAATTTTTTGTTTACATAAAACATAAAACACTGTATTTATTTACAGTGGTCAGTTCTCTTACTATACATTCTATCGCATTGTTGGATTGTTATGGTTAAGGTCTTGAGTTCTTACTAAATTTTGTGTAATGAATATAAATTTTATTGTAAGTTATCTAAATATTAATTGAGTTATCTAATCCCCAATCAAGTATGCTGATTACGCCCTGATCGTTATTGGCAATCAATATTACCTACATATTTTCAATTTAGTATTTTCTTTCCAAATTATTTGTTTTGTAACTCTCAGTGGAGCATGTAGAGCTATTGGTAAATAATAGAATTGAGTGAATACTGCGTAATAAATTTTTCATTTTATGAGCATGAGCATGATTTACCGCCCGAGGTTGCTACTTCGTTATTGCCAGATTAGTTGTTATTACACAAAGAACCAAAAGATGATGCTTGGGACTAGCATAAAGGGTGATACGGTCAAAATTTGGTCAAGGGAAAACGCGTGTAAATCGGTGAAATCGTTTATTTAAAAAATCAAATTAAATTTCTTTTTCAAGTTCAATTAGTATAAAATTCAGGAAAAATATTCCAGTTGAGGTTTCCGCTTTTCCAAATCCGAATTGCTGCGCCATACGCTTGACCCCTGCCATCAGATTTTTGTACAGCCACCTTGTTCACCTTCTTCGCCGCAGAAAGCCAGTTTGCCTTGAACTGCTGCTCGTCCTTAGCAGTATTTTTGGTCTTCTTTAGGTTCCGCTTGACAATAGCCCAGTATTTCTCAATTGGGCGGAGCTCTGGCGTGTTGGGAGGGTTCTTGTCCTTGGGAACCACCTGCACGTTGTTGGCGGCGTACCACTCCATGGCCTTTTGACCGTAACGGCAAGATGCCAAATCCGGGCCAAAACAGTACGGAACAACCGCGTTTCTTCAGGAAAGGCAGCAGACGTTTATTCAAACACTCTTCACACGTAAATTTCTTGGCTGACAGTCCCGGAAGCTATGAAAATGCTGCTTTTGAGCCACAGGTACAGATGGCTTGCCAAACCAGATATTTCTTTGCGAACTTTACGACAGTTTCGTGTGCTTGAAAAATCTGCTACCTTTCCCACTTCCTTTCGCCGTATAAAACTCCTGTCCCGGAAGCTGCTTGTAGTTCGGCTTTGACGTAGGTTTCGTCGTCCATTACCACGCAGTCAAACTTCGTCAGCATTGCGTCGTACAGCCTCCGGGATCGCGCTTTGGCCGTCGTATTTTGTTTATCATCGCGATTTGGAGTCACTACCTTGCCTGTAAGTCGATAGTCCGGCTCGTTTTTGGCTCGATGCACGGTTGTAGACGATACACCCAGCTTATTTGCGGCATCTCGGAGAGATAGGTTAGGGTTTCGCTTGAAACTACCGGCAACTCTCTTTGTCGTCTCAGCGGCTTCCGGTTTTCGATTTCTCCCCAATCCAGACTTCCTGGCTGTCAACAAACGTTCCCCAAACACTTTAATTACATTTGTAACGGTTGATTTGGCAACTTTTAGCGATTTTGCCAACTTTGCGTGCGAGTAGCTCGGATTTTCGCGATGCGCGAGCAAAATTTTGATACGCTGCTCTTCTTGCTTGGACGGTCACCTGCAGTAGCTCTGATGAACGCTCGGTTGGAGCCGCCGATCCTCTGGTTTTGGCCATTACCACCCTGTAGGCGTCACCCCACGGATTTGTTGAGCCTTCTGACATAGACCCTCAAAGCTGGCTCGCTTGCTGGTCTTTATCTCCCTCTTTAGTGCGGCCTTCGCGGTGACAAGCGCCCCTCTACGCTCCATTCTCCCAGCGTCTGATCGCGCTCTTTGCACCCCCCGTCTTGCGTGGAGGTATGTTCTTCGGAGGTCGGTGATTGACTCCGTCCACCAATACACCGGCAATCTTCCATTCCTCGGTTTGACTTCCTTCGGCATGGTCGCATTGCATGCTCGTATAAGTGGCATAACGAGTCGTTCGCCGCAACGTTCCTGGGTTTCGCGTAAGTTTCGTTCCCTCTCAAGGGCCTCTTTAAAAGTCTCTACATCAAAGTAGGACGTCCTCCATCTACGGGCGAATTGAGTGGATGCTCCTCCTTCCGCACGCTGCCTTTTATTGTGGACGATTCAATAACGAACCGCTAAGTGATCGTTATGAGTGTAGCCATCACTAACCTTCCAATTGCTAAGCAGCCCAGGACTGCTAAATGTTATATCGATGATAGACTCCGCTCCGTTTCTATGGTAGGTACACTTGGTACGTACGTTGGCTAGGTCCGCATTGAGCCTAGCCAAGGCCTCCAGAAAAATCTGGCCCCTTGGGTTGGTAAGGCGTCTCCCCCACTCGAGCGCCCAAGCGTTGAAGTCCCCCGCTACTACCAACGGATTCAGGCCAGTTAGCTCCGTTGTCATCCGATCGAGTATATTGGAAAACTGTTCGATCGACTCCATTCACTTTTACATCCGCGAAGCCTTCGTTTTTGGTAGATTCAACCTCCTGAACCGGGTACTTGCCCGTCGTCCAGATTGCCGTCATATTGGACCTGTTTGCAAACCAGTTTCCGTTGCAGGCTGGGATGCGGTATGGGTCGGAAATTTTGGCGATAGCTGACTCGCTAACTGTCTTACACAGCAGTTGCTGGGCGGCCTCACAATGGTTCAGGTTTAATTGTGTTACCTGAATTATGGTTGGCTCGTTAGAATACCCTTAGCGGCCGGGCACTTGTCCCTCCCGCCCTATGACGTGCTTATCGCCCGGTTTCCCGGCGCACATCAAGCATTTGGAAGGAGCCTTGCAAGCAGCATTTGGTAGGACCGGGACGTCTGGGACGCGGTATGCGTAGCAGCCTCCCAGATCGTCCGCGATCTTCAACGAAATTGGTGAAATGGGGACCACCTAACTACTAAAGTCCTAAGTAGTTAGACATAGTGGGTGCTTTTAGTGGGTCGGATGGATTTTTAGTGGGTCGAGGAGTTGGCACCCTCATCCCCACACCCTGAGTTCTTCAGGTGTCAAGTTGCAGATTTTCCATCCCGTCTAAAAAGAAAAGACATTGTCAAACGCCTTTTTGACGTCTAATAAAGCCAAGGCTCCAACCTTCAGAGGAGGAACGGGTTTGGTATGCGTCTTTAGGACTTTGGCTACCTTCCAGGATGATCTCGAGGGATCGTCCAAATTTTGGATGACACGTCCGAAACTCTTGTTTCGGAGCGAGTCCGTTCTGGAAGCAATCTGCCGGTCCAGATCGGCAACTTCTGGTTTCCTAAATATCAAGATCACCAGTCTTCTGAAACTGGCGTCTCAAAAATCAAAAATTAGGTATGGGAATCAATGGCTACAAACTTGACCCTCACAGGAACATGATGGACGCATGCCTCGTCAGTCACAGTTATGGCTTGTTGCAGTCTTCAGCGCCCGGTTGATGTCATCGATGGAGTCGAGCGGTAGATTTGCGTCGATGTTTCGGTCCACGATTAGGCCGAACTGTACCCAGTTCACATGGTGGTAATCCTTCCGTTGGTAGGTTGGATCAGGGATCACGTTGACACCGACTTCAGCCACCACCGGTTGGTGGTCGGAGCTGATCGTTGTGCGCCACCGGCTTTGACAATGTGATGTTCGTCAAGAAAAAGTCCAGCGGACGGATTTCTCGCCGGAGAGATGAATGTCGGTTCATACGGTCCCGCCGGAGAGATGAATGTCGGTTCATACGGAAATTGCACCGTGTACTGACCATGCTGGGAGCGGTCGAATACCAGCCGGCCGTTCTGTAATCGTTGATAATTATTCCATGCTTCGTGGCGCACGTTCAGGTCCCCACCGACGACGAAACGAGAGCTAGTACGTGTGATGGCGGTTAGGTCGTTCTTGAACTTCGTTGCGGGCAGCACACTGTCGAGGGCAGTAAACAGCGATGAACCGGATACTTCCAGTCGACGTTTCCACCTCCACACCTAGGACCTCGATAATGGATGTGTGGATATGCGGAAGAATGTGGAGCTTGACCCCTTTCTTCACGATGATCGCAACCCCACCCCTTCTGAAGCTGGTGCGATCAAGCCGGATGATATTGTAGTCAGGCAACCAGAAGCTGTCACCAAACTATAGGTGGGTCTGGGTTAGTACGCCCACGTTGATGTTTTGCTTGCGGACGAAGTCGGCAAGCTCGACACTTTTTTTTCTTGAATACAGCAAGCGTACCAAGTGACGATGGTTAGCGCTTTAGACGCCATACTTGATGATGAATTTACCGAGCACTTGGATCTGCTCGGGCTTGCTGCGGCACTGGTGAAGCGCACCGGTCATATAATCAAAAATCAAAAAATGCCAGTTCGTCCGCAGAGAACGTGCAAAGGAAAGGGTAAAGAGGGTAAAGGATCGCTGTCCACCAGAAGGGCCGGGATTTGCTTGAGGGGTAGTGCTTCCCGCTAAAATCTCCCTCTGTGAAGGCTGGAGCCCTATCCGTCTTCCGTCCCAGTTGGTTGGCATTCGAGGCTTGGATGCGCTTGAAGGGTTCTCGTTTCGAGCATTGACGATCGGATCCCTGGGTGGCACCGCCACAGTTGGCGCACTTGTACGCCACGACTCCTTCGATGGGACAGTTGGATGTGGTGTGATTTTGGACGCAGTTGTTGTAGCGGGCATTGACGTTGCAGTTCCGGGTACCGTGACCAAAGTCCAGACACTGCTGGCACTGCGTCCACCACGATGACGATGATTGCACAGAAGGAGCGGATTGCTTTCAGCGCGTTTAGCATCACCGTTCCATTTGGAAATGCACCAGGTACAGGCAATCCGGGTGATGCCTCCCGGTTTCTTTCCGCCGATTCATCCGGTAGACGGCGATTGGGGTCAGTTTGTACAGGTCCTTGATTTCCGATGTGATTTGTACCGGATCGAGGTTTGGTAGGCCTCTGATGACGGCCTTGAAAGGCTTCTCCTCGGGGATTTCAACCGAGAAGAATTCTGAACTGGAATCCTTCAGATGTTTCACCACCTGGACAAAGTCCTTCTTTGACCGGAGCATCACCTTTGTACCTATACGGGATAGTTTGTACTCGGCTGCAATGCCGGTCGCTTGAAATTTGACCATGAGGTCGCCTAGAGGGATGTTAATCAATAGTTTCAATTATTGAAACCAAAACGTAGAAAATATTCCGATCGATTGGTGCAAACATTTTAGAAATCAATCGTGAAATGACACGGTTATCAACGTTCAAAACCTGACCGGTTTTCGTGACGCTCCAAATTTTCGTACTCGAAACGTGTACCCCTGTATTGAAAACAAAGACGTAAGGTCTGTATCCGCAATAATCCGGACACCTCAAAACATGAATAAAACATAAATTTCGCATTATATTTCCATCGCAGTTGTTTATTTCAGATTCATGGGATGTGTTTTAACAATTCGTGGAGACAAAACATAGTTATTCGGTATTTGCATAAAATTTTCGAACTTTGCGCATAACAGACTCTTCAGAAATCGTAGAAGCCGTCTTTGTACAAATTTGCTGGAAGTGATTGATGTCTTTGATTCCTTGCTTCTTTCCAGAAAGCTTCCGCTTCATCAGAGCCCAATATCTCTCGATTGGTCGTAGCTCTGGGCAATTTGGCGGGTTTGAGGTTTTTGGTACAATGTTCATTTGTTTTGCTTGGTACCAATCCATCACAGTTTTAGCATAGTGGCATGATGCCAAATCGGGTCAGAATAAAGTGTTTTCTTTGTGAATTTTGATGAAGGGTAACAATGGCTTCTGCAGGCACTCTTTCTGATAGATCTCCTTGTTGATTGTGCCTGTAGAGACGAAAGATTTACTCTTCGCCACACAAGTTTTTTTTTGGGAAATTTAGATGCCTTCTTTGTTCTGAAATGCTCAGCTGTAGCATTTCTGGCCATAGCAGGATAAAAATCCAGGCCTGGAAGCTGCTTGAAATCCTCCAGGACATCGTCCATAACAACGCATGAAAACTTCAAATATTCGCAGGAAAAAATTGGAGCCCGTGATATGCTGCCAAGTTCTGTTTGTCGTTGCGATTCGGAACTATTTTTACTTAATACAACTTAAGTCCCAAACGTTGTTTTGATTTTTGGACAAAACCAGGCGACACCCCTATTTTACGAGCCACCGTTCGAACGGAGAGATTTGGGTTTTTCGTTAATATCCTTTTCACCCTTCGGTCCATGACAGGATCAGCGCGTCCAATGTTTTTGTCACTTCTCGGTTTCCTCTCCACCGTCAAACGTTCCGAAAATGATTTGAGCACATCGAGAACAGTGGATTTAGACAAATCCAATGTTTTTGCAAGGTCCCGTTTTGACAAGTCAGAATTTGCCGTACGCTCGTACAAAATTCGCTCGCACACTTGTTTTTCTTTCGTTGCCATCTTGAATACTGAACATGAAATGTAAACATCAATCATAGTCTTTTTCATCATATACTCTCAGCTATACTACAGTGAAATTCCTACGTGCAATATTTCAAAAGTTGCAATGATTTGAAGGTGTCCGGATTAATGTGGATACAGATTTTACTCAAAATTCAGCATGCTCTTTGAAAGCCATCGTCTCAGATTGTCTCAGATGCGACTGGGGATGCAAACCGGCTTACGGAGTGTTTATAAAGAAAAAAAAGTGTATCGAATACCATGGCAATGTAGACATGAATAACACTGCAATAGAGGAAAGAGCAACAGCAACAAGACTATGCACAACAAACACAAGCCGCCATTGCCACCACCGTATGATATATAAATTTCACGTTCACAATACGCAAATAAATTCATTCTCCATAGATTTATTGGTCTTGGCTTGTTCAACTATTGAACTGGCATTGAAGCAGCCGTACTCTAAATCAGTTTATAGAAATGCTCAAACGATATTTTTCGCTTGGTTACGTTTCTATTACGCTTGTAGCAGCATAATGTGTTTTCATTTTTGAGCCGGATAGCTCAGTCGTTATAACCACTGCAAAAATAATGATTAAGAATGCACTATTTTACAGCGTGATCCAACCCCAACGCATTTCAGCAGCAGTAGCAGCAGCAGTAAAATAGTTATCTCCGTCACAAGAAGAAACATTTTAATTAAACCAATGGTCAGTTGGCATAAGTATGATAGGAAAGAACTTTTCCGTGAACCACCAATATAACAACTGGAAACGAACTCCCACCCCTCCCATCTACTGTAACTGCTTTCTTTATGGAGATGTTAAGATGTTAATCAAGATGTTGGAATGCGCTATGCAACATAAAATCTACAAAACTGGTTGCTGACAACCATCCGAAGCCAAACCAAGCCAATGTTCTTGTCCATAATAATACACATGCTTCGACGATGACGACGACGGCGGCGGTCACAGCACCAGACTGCGCTTTTTTCTGAGGAACTCTCTGGTTTGCTCGGTCGGTCGGGGTGTGGGATTAGCGAGCGTTTAATTGCCGGCTTGTCTCGTTGTGATTTTCCTCCCAACTTTTAACACTTTTCGTTTAAGCAGCAATAAAGGCAGACCTTTCTCCTTATACTACCAGTCAGTGAGTGTGCTTTTTACGAGCGGGAGGATTCGGGATGATGTTCTCCTGGGTGGGGCCGGAATCTATGAAACTGATGAACGACGGGCCGATTATATCGAAGAACGCGACTCATAACTCGCTTCAAAGTGGATTAAAATCGACATAAATATAACGACATAATTTGGCATCTGAGAGGCTGGAATCTTCGGTCAAGTGGGTTATTCTTCCGTGCAAATGGACGGTTAAAAGGTGAGAAAGACTTCGCTTCCCCGTAGATTAGAGCTGTCACTATCGAATGTGATGTCTTAATAATGCGCTCTCACCCACCTACGTGGTGCATAATAAAACTAGATTAGGGGGACATTCGTAAATTTCCTAGCTGAGCTGTTGAGAGGAGAAATGTGCCTTATTAAGGTCGTAGTTTGGGTGCGATGTTTAGTTGTGAGTCAAGTCCAATGGAAAGTTCATACCAAGGCACAACACTACGGTAGGTTTGAAGTGATTTTGGAAGAATACGTTCATTGGTATATCTAATTCAAGATGAAATGCAAAACTGAATTGGATTTAGCAAAAATCTTTTTCTCAGTAACTTTACTTAATAATGATAGATAAGATGGTGAGTAGTAGGTATTCCCTGAGCAAGATATTGATTGATGCAATTCTTCCAGTTCGTTCATCCAGTTTATCAAAATTTTCTGAACTAACAAATAAACAAATCATAAGATGAAGTTTGCAGAAGCAGATAATTTCTCATCTCCATAAGTCATAAGAGATAATATGAGTAACCGATTTCATTACTTTTTTAAACCAAAATTTATGGCTAACGTTGATCGTTCTAATGAACATTAAACAAATTTTTTTCAATGTTTTTTAAAGGTTTCGTTATGTTTTATTGCATGTTTTAGTTTTTTAAACAAGTGAATCTTATGTCTTTGAAATATTTGAATTTATTTTATTACTTTGAGATTTGAAAGAAATTTCTTCCGGAGATTTAATTTTTCTTTGCGTTTCAGGCCTACTGCCCAGTACTCGGAAGCAGTACACAGAAGCAATAGGCCTATCTGTCAAAGGATAAGCATTTTCTTGTGGAATGTTAAGGAATTTGCTCGAGTTTGGAAGAGATAGTTTGAAAAAGTCCGTTTTTTATTCTTTTTTTAAGTAATCAATTGAAGTGTTAGTTAAAAATTTCTTAGTATTCCAATAACAATCGCTCTTTTAAAACGCTCGTGATTTTTTTTTAAATTGTGTTTTCAAGCGAAGTGTGAAAAATGGTTGCAGCAACTTGAAATTCAAATGAGTAACAAATAACCCAAGTAGCACCAAAAACATAAATTTAAGATTTGAAATTGGTAATACTCTTCTTACCAACATGCAACCCTAGGAGTGGACAGCAATTTCTGCTAGAACCAAAGAGTGAAGAGAAAGTATTTCGACAGGCTGTAAAATTGAATGGAAGTAGTTAGAAACTAACTTCTTTTCTAATGTTGTTGTTATTCAGAAAACCTCATTGGGACGCTGCTTCAAAGTTGTGATTTGAAATACTTTTCCGGAAAGTAATCAATTAATATGTGGACAAGTGTCGATATCGATTTCAAAGATAATTCAGAAAAAGGGCTACACAGAAAAAAAAAGCGTTCCAGAGAATGAAAACGGACCGTGAACTAGTTCACGTTTTCGGGATTTTTCCCTTCAAACATTATTTAGTTCATGATTACGTGATTCAGTTCACGGTGTATTTTTGCTTGTTCTCGAATTTCTGACTGCAGTTCACGGATCTGGGCAAGGATTTTTTTCCGTGTATTATCTAGTCATCGCTAATTTATGCGTGATGATAGTTAAGCTATTTGCAGTTATACATAATTCTTTAAACCATGAGGCACTTAGAGTGGACAGCAATGTTTGCTAGAACAAAAAATATGAAGAGAAAGTGTTGAATGTTCCGTCAGTGTACGGTAGGTTGGAAATAGCATAGAAGTATTGAAAATTGAGCGAAAGGGCATGGGAAAAGTAGTACTCGAGCCAAGGACGTTACCTTTGCCTAACATCCCACTGCGGGGTTGGTCGAGGCACGGACGAATCCGCCACCTCAACAAGCAAAAGTTACGTGTTGGATCGCGCTCATGTACCACTGATAGTGATAGTTTCTAGCGATAGTTTGTATGCACTTGTTTTGATGCACACATGGGAGAGGAACCCTCTCTTTTTTGAGTTTGTTTTGATTCGCGACGTCTGAGATCACTGCAATTTTCAACGCTTCCAGAGAACCTTGGCAACAAGGTTCAAAGAGCATCTAGCGGAGGTGACTAAGGCCGTCAAACAGAACGAGTCAAACATAACTTCAAATCGACAGTTGCAGAACACATCTTCACGAAAAATCACGACACATACATAGCTCTTCAACTTTCTACCTAAATGACAACAAAACCGACGCCTCGGAGCAACCGCTGCTTCAGAATAATTAGGTTAGGTATAGGGAAAAAGGCGAGGTAGATATTAAGTACATTTGTTTTTGACTTAAGATAGGTATACCCCTAATGTTAGCTGTAGGTAAACGTTTTTGTATTTAGATAATAGTATATATGGGGCAGGTGGTTTTCTTTCAGTCGAGTTATTAGTTCACGACACTGAAGAAGTTGGCACATTGTAGACGAAATACGCGTACCTGCCAAGATAAGGTATTCCATTAAACAACTCACACTTTCAATGATTCAAAGGTTACTGTATAGATATGCTTTGATCGATTTCACTTCAACGATTTTATCGCGAAGTTCGCTAACCTTTCAGTAAAGCATTCTTCTTTTTCCTAAGCTTCGGTTACCCTAAGTAGGGATTTTTCCAGAATCGAGTACCTATTTTTATAATTTTTTGGAGGATTCTCTGAATTTTGGAAGAGTTCTCAAAACTTTTTTGATATATTTTCAAACTTCTTGAAATTTTTTTTATACTTATCTGCTAAACTTCAGAGAAGTTTTCTTACCGGTCAAATTTCTCAAACGAGGTGAGATGGAAACCAAGGAATTGTAATTCCTACATAAGGTTGTGTCCTAGCTCAAAGTACGATGTGAACGTTTGGGAAGATGATGTCCACCATATTTTAATAGGGTGTCAGGGGCCATGCATATCATTATGTTTATATGAATGATTTTTGTATTGACTACTTCTTCTGTTCGTCAGTGATTTCCTCTTGAATTTCAGAAAAGCTCTTTTCTGATCTTCGACAAAGATCTTGGCTAAAATTCTGGGAAGTTTTCTTCTGAACTTTATGCAAGTTTCGTCATGAACTTCTTTGCAGTCACTCCTGATATTTTTGTAAATTCACATCTAACAATCCAACCTCACCTTCCAGGAACAGTTGATAAGTTTTTTGCTGAACTTAGTTACCGTCTAAACTTCTGATGAGTCCCATCCTTAACTGCAAGAATAATTTCCCCAAAACTTTGGAAAGTTCTCCCCAGATTTTTTTGAAATATTTGTTGGAAGTTTGTTCCTGAATTTCTGAAAAGTCCTTTTCGGAACTTTTGAGAAGTTGTCTTCTGAACTTCATAGAAGTTTGTTTCTAAATTTCTGAGAAATTCCTGCTTTAACTACTAGGAAGTATCCTCTATACTTCTGGAAAGTTTCATTTTTTTCCGAAGTTCCTGGAAATTCCTTAACTTCGAGAAAGCCTCCTTCTGAACTTCTGGAATGTTCGATTCTGGACTTAAGGAAAGCTCTCTAGCACTCATGAGTAGTTCCAACTAAGTTTTTGGGAAATTTCCATCGGAGGTGTTCCTTATTATTCCTTATTCTTATTCCATTTAAACATCTGACAAGTCCCATCTTGAAGCCCCGCGGAAAATTTCACCAAAAACTCTCTAGAATTTATAGAAAAATTCCATTAAATTTGTTATAGGGATTGTATGTGTATAATGGACCCTGTGCGTATAATGGACACCCTGCCATATTTTTGCCATTATTTCGTTATTATCGTATTTAACCTAAGCATTGTCAGTTAAAACACATAGTATCAACACTAAAACAAAGGTGAGAATGTGATTCCTCACAAATTTCACACATAAAACATCATTATTAATTATTTTTACCTGAGCACTGCATGGTACAGTGATTTGTAAGAATTTTCGTTACAGGAGAGAAAAATGGAAACTGATCATGTAAATAAATTGTAGATAATAAAAAGGCATTTTCAACACGTTAATACTTAGTACTTATATTCAATTTTACTATGCAGATATAAAAACAATGAAAAATTGTAAAAAATGTATAAACTTTGAGGGTCCATTAAACGACTGATTGGAAGTTCTTTGTTGCCTATTTCCAACCCCTCATTTCTTTTTGTAAGCAAACTGAACTTATTTTATGCTCACCGTCTAAAGTGGAAATTGTTGATCAAAATGGGAAAAATTAATAAATGTAAGCATACTTACACGGAATCTGAAGTGCAACAGTGAATTCGAGCGATTCAAAACCATGTTCCGATAAAACAAGCGTGCAAGCAGATAAAATTGCACGCTCTACCGTGACGTATTGTCTCGGTAAAAGCTGGTCTGGAAGAGCTAGGAGAGGTCTACCAACCGGCCCTCTACCAAACGTAACGCAAAGTCTTCCAATACAAAATGATCAGATTGGATGAATTTGGTGGCATTTTGGAGTTGGCAATTAGGGCCAGCACTCGCTTTCGACCCATCTGTACAAACCTTACAAGTTTTGTATTATAGGTCGAAGACTGGAACAAAATTCATGTAGGTGCTTTTGCCTTTAAAGAGGCTTTTAGTCATTGCCTAGTACGCCTCTTTTATAATGGTTGTGTAGAAACGTCTTTCATAAAGAATGAGAAATATTCAAGAATTGAAAATAGTGTATACAGATAATCTGGATGATCTCTCCCAGCCGCATCGTGAAGGTTCGTATGCAGCATCATCTAATGAAGTAATCAATCTGAGGAAAAAAAAGAAATCTGAGGAAAAACGAGCTGAACGCATAATTGAAGAAGTTGTCTACGATCACAAAATTGGAGCAGAATTTGTCACGTTTGAAGAAGAATTGCCAGACCGGCGGTGTTTTGAAGAATTGTTGAATTTTCAAAAATGACTTTATGTTCATGGTTGACCTTACATGCTTGAATTATGAAATAAAGGGCGATACGGTCAAAATTTGGTCAATATCAACTTGACGTATTTCTTTCAATTTTGCATTTAAAAAACCTGAACACCCCTCATTTTGAAGGTGTGTGTGTGTGTAGAATGTTGCTCCTATTTTGATTTTGGAATTCACTCTTCAGTTGTCAAAATGCCGTCCAAGCAAGAAGAGCAGCGTATCAAAATTTTGCTCGCGCATCGCGAAAATCCGAGCTACTCGCACGCAAAGTTGGCAAAATCACTAAAAGTTGCCAAATCAACCGTTACAAATGTAATTAAAGTGTTTGGGGAACGTTTGTCGACAGCCAGAAAGTCTGGATCGGGGGGAAATCGAAAACCGGAAGCCGCTGAGACGACAAAGAGAGTTGCCGGTAGTTTCAAGCGAAACCCTAACCTATCTCTCCGAGATGCCGCAAATAAACTGGGTGTATCGTCTACAACCGTGCATCGAGCCAAAAAACGATCCGGACTATCGACTTACAAGAAGGTAGTGACTCCAAATCGCGATGATAAACAAAATACGACGGCCAAAGCGCGATCCCGGAGGCTGTACACGACGATGCTGACGAAGTTTGACTGCGTGGTAATGGACGACGAAACCTACGTCAAAGCCGACTACAAGCAGCTTCCGGGACAGGAGTTTTATACGGCAAAAGGAAGGGGAAAGGTAGCAGATATTTTCAAGCACACGAAACTATCAAAGTTCGCAAAGAAATATCTGGTTTGGCAAGCCATCTGTACCTGTGGCTTGAGAAGCAGCATTTTCATAGCTTCCGGGACTGTCAACAAAGAAATTTACGTGAAAGAGTGTTTGAATAAACGTCTGCTGCCTTTCCTGAAGAAACACGGTTGTTCCGTACTGTTTTGGCCGGATTTGGCATCTTGCCATTACGGTAAAAAGGCCATGGAGTGGTACGCCGCCAACAACGTGCAGGTGGTTCCCAAGGACAAGAACCCTCCCAACACGCCAGAGCTCCGCCCAATTGAGAAATACTGGGCTATTGTCAAGCGGAACCAAAAGAAGACCAAACAAACTGCTAAGGACGAGCAGCAGTTCAAGGCAAACTGGCTTTCTGCGGCGAAGAAGGTGGACAAGGTGGCTGTACAAAATCTGATGGCAGGGGTCAAGCGTAAGGCCCGGCAATTCGGATTTGGAAAAGCGGAAGCCTAACTGAATATTTTTCCTGAATTTTATACTAATTGAACTTGAAAAAGAAATTTAATTTGTTTTTTTTTTAAATAAACGATTTCACCGATTTACACGCGTTTTCCCTTGACCAAATTTTGACCGTATCACCCTTTAATAAATAATTTGTTATACAGACTTCAATTTTTTACAGAAATCTGTACAGTTTTACCGAATTTCAACAGCTGAACGTTCGGCAATCCGATTTTACGGATTTCTGTGAAATTTTACAGATATCTGTAAAATAATCTGAGTGTGTATGTCTGTTGTATACGCACGCATGTTACAACTTATTCAACTAGGGTAAATATACCGAATTTAACTACTTTGTTCATATCTGTGGAAAGTGCCACATAAGACTGATTTGTTCACACATAAACAGAGCCCACTGAGAAACACATATTTGACAAATGAAAAGTATAAGTGGTGTTGTGTACACATAGGAAGTATGAATGGTTAAAAATAGCTATCATTAGTTAATCACATTGCAAAAAATTATGTGTCGGACACAAATATATTATCATTTCTTTTCTATCAGTGTACGGGAACGAATATATTTTGGTCATGCATGTATTTTTTCACTTTGCTGTAAAATACATTATGTACGGTGTTCGGTTCCTTAGTGCCAATATATTCCGGGGCGATAGGGGATGATATTTGAAGAAAAAAAAAGATGTTATACGCATATGGAGAAAGCTCATAGTTTACGGAGTTCTTGAACTTTTATTTTTTTGGTACGTGTTAGTCTTAAATTGGCTGTTACTCAATATGATATTTAGCAAGATTATATTTCCTTCATTCGAAAGCTAAGAAAGTTTTCTACTTAAAATTTTCATTTAAATGTTGAGTTGTTGTAATTTAGTCTCTTAGGGATAAACATGTTTTAAACTTCACATTTTTTAAGAAGTTTTTTAATGTTTTTAGAAAGAAAAAAAAAACAGTAGTGGTTGATAGAACGAAAATATGGCTTTAAACGTGTTCTACACCTCTCTTTTACACAAACTTTCTATCTTGCTTAGTTTTTTTTTTAAATTTGAATGCAACATGCATATATACATAATATATACAAGTCCAAAATATATGCGTTACCCTATTTGTCTACGAGATAACAAATTGGTTCAGCAACGTCAGACCAATCATTTTAATCAAATTAAACGATATGCGTATTTTGGACCCGGGTCTATAATGCACATCATAGACCCGGGTCCAAAATAAGCAAATGGGTCCAAAAAGGCACATTGTGATCAGCACAAATTAGCTATGTTTACCAGGAGAATCTAGCCTCAAAAATAGAGTTTACTATAATTTTGTGTAAATGACTAGTTATTTTCATCAAATGTGGGATTGTTGAACAAATAGCTAATAGAATTCTTATGGAATACATCGAAAATGTTCAAAGCGTCTACTAAGGGGTCCATTACTAGCATATAAACCCTAAGCTTCTTCCGGAACTTCTAAAAAGCTTCTTCTGAACTTTAAGGAAGGTTTCTCCTGAACTTCAAGGAAGCTTGTACCTGCAATTCTGAGAAAATCTTGCTCAAACTACTAGGAAGTATCCACTTTTCTTCTTGAAAGATCCTTTCAGTTCTTCGAAGACGTTTCTTCATGAACTTCCCTGAACTTCAGAAAAGTTCTCTCCTGAATTTCTAGGACAATTCTGGGCTTTATGAAGTTTGTTTCTGTATTTTTGAGAAATTTTAGATAGCGCCATACCTGGTTACTTCCTCCTGAACTTCGGAAAAGTTTTTTTTCCCAAAATTCTGGGAAAACTCTAAAACCTCTGGAATGTTCCAAATTTATAAGTAGTCCTCCCCCCGAAACTTTTTCCTGAAGCTCTCATGATTTTTTTGGATGTTCGCTCCTTAACTTCTGGGAAATATGATCTTGAACTTGGAAGATGTTTGGTCCTGTTTTTTTTGGGATATTTCTGCTTGAACTACTAAGAAGTTTTTTTCTATACTTCAGAAAATCTAGGACTACATTCACAAACCACTTAACTCGTGTCCATCTATCCGGAATAATAAAATCATCTGTATCTTGGTAAAGGACTGACGTAAAAATTAGTTTAATACATCAACACAAAGATAATTTACTGTACTTTATGGAAAAAATATCAATACAAATCATTTTTCTTTGTTTCTAATGAAAATTCGCACTTTCTTCTTTATTCCTTCCACCAAACGCTGCACACCTCCGAAGTCAACTGCCTTGGAACAATTGTTTCAAATTTTGGTCACCTGAGTCGCGTCCCGAGCCGTTTATCCACTTTTCTTAAGCTTCCACTTCATTATTGCCCAAAATCTCATGATGGGCCGGAACTGCGGGCAGTTGGGTGGATTTTTGATTTTATCGATGAAATCTATACTATTATCGCGGTACCACTGGATGACTTCCTGGCTGTAGTGGCAACTCGCCAAATCTGGCCAAAACTAAACGGAACCTTTATGGGCTTTAATGAAAGGTAGTACGCGGTTTTTGAGGCATTCTTTCTTGTACAACTTCGAGTCCACCGTCTTATTTGTCACGAACACTTTGGTTTTTGCTTCACAGCTGCATATCCCTTGCCAAATCATCAGTTTTTTTTTTGGAAAATTTGTCCATAAAAGCAAACTTAAAATTCGCAGGAACGTCTCCCCGTGCCTTCGCCATGTAAAATTTTTGGCCAGGAAGCTGTCTGAAATCCATTTTGACGTAGGTTTCATCGTGGATGAGCAGGCATCCTTGGTACTTCGTCAAAACCTGTTGGTACAATTTCCTAGCTCGAGTTTTGGTGACGAAACTTTGCTTCAACGTTCTGGTTGCTTGCTGGCTTTGATAAGAACGATATCCTGCTCGCAAACGAATTTTTCGAGCGGTACTGCGAGCAACAGCGTATTTCTGTGCGCTTTTATTAGCAGGGTTTCTTCTGATGGTGCTCAACACCTTCTGGTTCAGCTTGCGGTCATATGTTCTACTACGACGCTTATCTTGAAGCACTCAATCCACGCTCTTTCGCTCCCTGATACGTTTGAGCACATCATACACGGTTGATTGGGCAATTTTCAACGTTTCTGTGATTTTTATTGTGGATTGTCAGGTGTACGGAATTTTTCGGGTTCCATCTGGAATAACTTTTGACTTACTGCACGAAACACCGTGAAATTTATACCACAGAAAGTGGGCGGTAAACAAACCGCTGTTAAAGAATTCTTGCAGCGGTCACTTACCGTGCCGTTGCTATACAATAAGTGATTCCGAATTCTGGACAAGTTTAAGTTTTTAAGATAAATATAATGAAGCTACATTAATCCATATTAGAATGTAGCCGGCCATTTCCGGCCATTAATAGCACTTTTGGTCATTGATTTAGAATATCTGTTTACTGATTTTTAACTTTCTTTTTAATTAATTTAGAACCTTTATTTAGCAATTTTATCTGCTGGCCTCACCTGAATCAAACGTTTTTGAAACAAAGATAAACTTAAATATACCACAAACCCTAAATTAATTTACTGTTAGAATGCAATGTAGCAATTCTCAACTAATTAATTACATGATTGTAAATTTCAAAGCACAGCTTGTTTTCCATGCAGCTGCTAGTTTCAGCATCCACTATCAAAGAATATGACACGCCCTTAACATTACTAACAAGCAAGCAATGCGACAAAACGATCGATCTATCACACCCAAACAGTTGCGCAGCTCTGAAATCACACTCTTGTTGATGCACATTAGAACGGATCTCTCAAACAGCTTCTCTATGCATTGGGCACCTCAACACTTTTGGTTCAAGTGCGGCAAACCCATAACTGCTGTTGTATCACATTTCATAGGTATCCCCCGGTCAGACCTTGCGCTGTTAAACTGACATCTTTTTCATACCCAGGCCACTCGCATGCACCGCACGAACGAGCTGCGGCGGCGTGGTAGTGCCAAAGAAATTTATAAACAACACCTGTTTAAGGCGCAATAAAATCAATTTTTATGTGACTTCAATGCTCGGCCGGTAGGCGAATGCTTGTTCGCAGGTTATTTACTACCTCCATCAAGAATCCAACGCCAATAAATCTCGGCTTTTTTCTGCACTCTGCACCTCGCAAAACACTATATATTAGACATCGGGAACGTACGGAATATTACCTTTTCGCAGGTCCTTCTCCGCTTTGGCGCTACTTTAGGATTTGAGTTGAGAGCACTCAGTACGAAAGGCCCATTTCTGAACCGCAACCGGAATTGCACCCAACTTAACACAACAGCCAGCCAGCTTGGGATTCCCACTCCAACAATCGTTGTGGAGCGCAATTGAAAGAAAAGCGAAATAAAGTCTTTTTCTCCGTTTTCCACTAGCAACAATTTATGGTTTGGTAAAAGCGTAGTCGGTATCAGAGCTCCTCAACACTTGTTTGAACGGGCGGCTTGGTATTGAAGCCAAAAAAATAAAATATATCGCCGGTGAGCTGGTGCAACCCGCCTGCACCCGAAGTCAAATAAATCATCTTAATGTGATTTTCAAAATGCACTTAGAACATAATCAATACCGCCTGCAAGTGGCCGTACGAGCCGAAGTACTTGAGACCGACTTGGAGCGTATTGGAAAAGGAGCTGTTGAATGACACCTGTTGGTGTATGTTTATTGGTACGATGGAAGTATCATTTCCTCAACTCAATAATTCAATAATTCTTCATAACAACCCTTGATTGCCAGCCGTGCTTCAAAAAGATTAAGTGTCGATGATTCACGCCAAGCGTATCGGCGTTCCGATCTCCACTTCAAACTTGCATGTCATGACAAAAGTCCATGCACTTGCAACAAGTGCATAAACACACTTTTCACGACAGGTATCGTGGGTGTTCTCAGCATGCAGCGGAACTCGGCCAACAGCAGAACGAGTGACACGAAAGCAACAGCGAAAGAAAGAAACACTTAATGCCTAGGCAAAATCCATGACTGATTAATTATTTTGCATTTGCAAGTCATATTTGCACCATTTCACAGCATGCGGGAGTAGGAACTTCCCCCATCATCCACCAACCTTGCCCTTATTTGCAGCACTGGTAGTACTTGCAGAGTAGAGTAGGTACCTACCACATGTGGTCTGCAAGCCGCGACAACTTTACTTTTAGAAGAATTGCAGCAGAACGGAACCGATGATGACGACAACAGTGGTGGCGGCGCGTTTCAGTCGTGCCTAGAGAGACTGGATGACGACTACGAGTAATATGCGCTAATAAACGAGGCGAAATTGCATTTTTGCACTATGCTTGCAGTCATGTTGTCTGCGCAACTGAACGTGCTCACTGGAGGTGAACAACCGGCATAGGAATTCTTTTACGCGCTGTCACATCAGTTGTGGGAGGTAAATGTGCCGTTGCTGACGTTAGCTTGGGATTACCAGCGTGCGGAAGAACTGATCAAATGTGACTTTATCCACGTGAATTGGCGAAGGAAGAGAAGGGTTTTCTTTTGTCAGGGGTTCGATCCAGTGCTTTCGATTTTAAATTTATGTTATTTCAAGTGCTGTGTTGAACACAATACATTATTCTTAACGTTAATTTTGTGTCCTAGAAACTTCATAGAGCTTTTGAAGATGTTGATTGATTTTCTTTAATTATGAAGGTATATGAAAAGTTCTGCATGAAATCTGATTAATCCGGTGATGACTTTCGGGTTTTTTTTTTACTTAACATGTTTTATATTTCCAATTTATTTGTCTTACATACTAATTTTAACATTTTAAGTGTTTCAGCCCATTGGGCTCTTCAGCTTTGTTTAATTTTAAATTTTCTGTGTTTGGTGTGTTTAGTGTGCTATGTGTTTTACATTAAATGTTCAGTTCAGCCCTTGGGGCATTGTTAGTTTTAAAATTTGATAACCTACCTAATCTACAACTAAGACTACAATTTGAAAATCCTAGGGGTGGGGAACCAGATTCCGAATGATCTGGTGATCCGATGTCAGGCAGCGTGCCCTGTACCGATTGATTGACTCACTAAAGCGATCGTCGAGCATTTTTATCTCGGCCAGACGGTGGACCTCTGATGTTCTTGTCCTCGGAGGGGTGTTCAGGATCATCCTGAGGAACTTATTTTGGACACGCTGAAGTTTCAGGTGATGTGTTTTTGCGCAACTCTCCCAGATTGGCATGCCGTACTCAATGACTGGAAGTATGATTTGCTTATAGACAGCAAGCTTGTTTTTCAAGGATAATGTAGACCTTCTGTTGATCAATGGGTACAGTAGCTTCAACAGAACGTTAAACTTTGTGACAGTTTTGTCAACCTGGTCCCTGAAAATAAGCTTGCTGTCTATGGTAACGCCAAGATAGACAGCTGATTTAGCCCATTCCACCGTTGTGTTGTTTAGGTTTATTTTACAATCCTCAGGCGGAACAAGTCTAGGAGAGTTTGAGTGTGGAAATAAGATGACCTGGGTCTTCGCCGCATTGATACAGATCTTCCAATCGGTGAAGTAGTCAGACAGAACATTCAGGCTTCGCTGCAGTTTCGCGGTAAGCGCTCTTATTACCCTACCATTGTGGACGACTGCGGTATCATCGGCGAACAACGACAGAGATCCATTTTCAGGGAGCGGGGGTATGTCCGAGGTGAATAGATTGAACAGAAGTGGACCTAATATACTTCCCTTCGGAACACCGGCAGAGATCTCCTAACTACCGGAAACTGCACCATGCAACGAAACACGGAATGTCCTGTCCGTCAGATAATTTTTAATTATCTTCACCAGATAGATGGGAAGATTGTATCGATGCAGCTTGTACACCAGGCCATCATGCCACACGTTATCAAAGGCCTTCTCGATGTCGAGAAGTGCCATGACAGATGATTTCGAAACAGACTTGTTCCGTCTGAGGATGTTACTGACTCGATTAAGTTGGTGAATAGTCGACCGACCACGTCGGAAGCCAAATTGTTCGTCGAGCAAGATGTTCAGCTCGTCGGCAGATGAAAGAAGTCGACGGTGGATCGCTTTCTCAAATAGCTTGGATAATCCTGAGAGAAGGCTGATGGGCCTATATCTCTTGGAACATGAAGGATCTTTCCCAGGTTTCTGGATGGGTATGACTTTGGCTGACTTCCAACACGAGGGGAAGTAGCCAAGTCGGAGGCAATGATTGAAAACCATCGCCAGATGGTTATAGAACTGGGGGCTCAGTTGCTTGAGCTCCAAGTTCAGGATGTTATCGAAACCTGGGGCCTTCATGTTCTTTGAGCATTTGATATAAGCCAACAATTCGTCAGCTGAGATCTCCAACTCCTCTGTGAAGTCGTTGGGGCTTAAATGGATGTTAGTAATAAGCGCGCTAACGGCAGCTTCATGTGGACTGACGATGTTTTGTCCGAGATTATGGGAGCTGACGAAGTGTTGACTTATCTCAGCAGCCTTCTCTGCAGGAGTTATCAACCGATCCCTAGAGTCATTGACGTCTAATGGGATCAACGGTGGAATGGGCCTTGGCTTAGTTTTTAAAATTTTTGTCAACTTCCAGAACGGCTTAGCACAATCTGGGAGAGAGCGGATCTTGTCGGCAAAATTGTTATTTTTAAGGTCCACCATTCTGGCCTTAATAATTTTGGTCACTCGATTACAGTGACGTTTAAGCGTTGGCAAACCAGTTCGCTGGTATTGCCTTCGAATGGCGTTGCGCAATTGAATAAGTTCTTTAGTGGGTCTATCAATGGGTACAGAGTCACTCACCTGATCAATCACCGGTACATGTTGCTCCCGGGCCTGGGAGATCGCTTGTTCGATGCTCTGCAGCTGCCGCTCGATGTCATCAACGGAATCAAGGTGCATGTCGAAATCGATGTTGTCGTCAACATGTTGTCGGAATCTCTCCCAACTGGCGCGATGGTAGTTCCGTCTGGTGATTCGATGCCGGTTGACCGAGGACCCAACTTCAGCCACCACCGGATAGTGGTCCGAGCTGAGCTCCTGGTGAACGATCGGCTGGGCGATGTTGTTTCCCATGTTGGTGAGGAAGATGTCGATTGTCGAATGGACCCCGGATCGGCTCAACCGGGTGGGACTATCCGGGCCCAGGACGGTGTAATGTCCCTCTTCCAGGTCTTCATGTAGAATAATTCCGTTCCGATTCCGCCGGGTGTTCCCCAGGTTTCGTGTTTCGCATTCATGTCGCCGGCGATGATGAACTGCCCCTGCCTCCGGAGTTAGCTTACGGATGTCGTTACGTAGGGCCGTTGTTGTTCCGTTGTTGGTACTGGCTTGCTTGGGACAATAGGCCGCGATGATGGTGATTGGGCCGACAGTGAGTTTCGACCTCGACTCCGATGGCTTCGATGGACTGCAGCTGAAAGCTCGGAAGCAGATGGCAGTTGATGTTGTAGCGCAGGGCGATCGCAACTCCTCCTCCACTAGAGCCGCTACGATCAAGTCGCACAATCCGGTATCCTGGGATGACGATGCTGACTTCCGGTTTGAGGTGTGTCTCGGTGACGATGGCGATGTCGATGGCATTCCTGTTAAGTAAGTCTCCGAGCTCAAAAGTTTTGTTCCGGATGGAACAAGCATTCCAGTTGAGGATGCTGATGGTGCGTTTATGGTCCATGTTTAAACAGAAACTTCATCGTCACGGACGTGGCGGCTTTGAGCTGTTCCTCCTTGGAGCGGCAGGAACGTAGTTGGCGATAGAGCTCTTGCACGAACTCCACCATTTGCTCCGAGTCGTAGAGCTGTCCATCGACGGGTGGTTGCGTGGAGGTACTGCAACTCGGATTGCCCCAGCCTGGTGGAGGAGTCGGGTTGGGGGCGGCGGCGGCTGTCGCGAAACGATGATGAACCGAAGCTGACGGGCGGTTTGCATGGCGGTGATTTAGTGGGATCGGTGGCAGGTTTGGCACCTGGTACCGAAGTGACGGGAAATTTTCCTCGTTCATCGGAGGTGGTGGACGGCGTTGACCTGGCCGAGACTTGGTGGATGCCTTTTTTCGGATAGCCAAAAACTCCGCACGTTTGGGGCAGGTTCGATTGCTGCTCTCATGATTTGCGCCGCAGTTGGCGCACTTCATTGGGGCACCTTCGTCCATCGGGGCACAATCCTTGGTGGCGTGTGCTCCGGCACACTTGCCACATCTCGGTTTCATGTGGCAGTTTCGAGTTCCGTGGCCGAAAGCAAGGCAGTTGCCACACTGCGTCACATCGTTTTGTCTTGGACGATACCGGTCCCACTCGACGATAACGTCGAAAAGGGCCCGTGTTTTCAAAAGTTCCGCCATCGTTATGGATCCCTTCTCAAGATGGACCAGATAGAGTTGGTCCCGGTAGTTTCCGTGTTGCTGGCGCCTGATGGGAAACACCTTCTGAGGCTTTAGTGCCGCCGCTTGCAGCTCCGCAAAGATTGATTCCGGAGTGAGTTCCGGAAGACCACGCAGGATCACCTTCATAGGCTTGCTTCCGGGTACATCGTGCGTGTAGAATTCATGCTGCTTGGCGACTAGGTGAGCGCCGACAGCACGGTAGTCAGCCTCCGACGAGCACATTACTTTAATGCCATTACTGCACAGCTTGTACAGCGGATGGATTTGGATAGCTGCAAGCTCGGTCCTGAGAGCAGCAATGTCTTTGGATGTGGTGAAAAGCGGGGGAACTTTCACCTTCTTTGGCACCTCCTGTACCGGAAGCACGGCGAATTGATTGCTCGCTAGTAGACGAGCGTTCGGATCCACTGGATCGGCGTCATCATGGCGCAGCCGCTTGGAGCTGCCCGGCTGCGGTAAAGATTCGGGAGCAGATGTCACCGTTGGTCGATTTTTTCGACCCATTGCCACGGCAATAGGTCGAGCGGGAAATGTTTCCGAACTTTGCAACACTTTTTTCTGCTTTGCCACCACCAAAAGATGAGCAAGCGCAGGCGATAGGTCGCGAACCGAACACGCAATCGCGAGAAAGCGGACGAGGGGAAAAACGGGGGAAAAAAACTTTTACTGCGAGAGTGCGAAAAACACGACCGATCGTGTCGCTTGGTAAAACTGGAATGATGGTAAAACTGGAATGACTCTCGGGTTAAAAACCACCTAACTACTCTACCACCTGGTGGTTCATATACCTATGTATCGCCAATCGTAGCAACCTTGTTGTGTACCGAAAAAAATGACAACGTTATCAGTTGATTTGCAGCAGCTATGGTGAAAACAGTCAATCGTCTACGCTCGATAGTTTGTTCAAACTGCCAGCTCCACACGGAAGCGAAGAAGTTGAGCATCAAGAGGCATTTCGTGTTCGCCGGATATAGTTGATCCGGTATTGGAAACATCCTCTCTCTTCGGGAAAACGCGAGAACGTTGAATGGAACCCTGGGGCCGTATTTTGTAACTCGAAACGAAGAAATTTTTCTCAAAAGCGTTCTTACAAAAAGTCTTTTGTTTCGAGATCCAAAATACGGCCCCTGGTTTAGACTACCCAACAGCGCTGCGCGACCGTAAAGTTCAGCACGAGAGGAAGACCAAAAGCAAAATGGCCTCATCGTTCCGCCCCTTGGGACGAGAGTTTTGTGGAACCAGCCAAACGGTTTAGAACTGCCTGGGCAAGATGGCCATTGTTAAAGCTATGTCCATTTAGAATCCGGAATAATAAAATCATCTGTATCTCGGTAACGGATTGACTTACAAATATGTTTAATACATCAAAACAAAGTTAATTCACTGTACTTCTTTGAGGAAAAAATATCAATACAAATCGGTCCAGAGTCAACTTACTTGGCACATTTGTTCCAAATTTTGGTCATATGAGTCGCGTCCCGAGCCGTTTATCCACTTTTCTTAAGATTCCACTTCATTATTGCCCGAAAACTCTCGATGGGCCGGAACTGCCGGCAGTTGGGTGGATTTATGTTTTTATCGATGAAATCTACGTTATTATCGCGGTGCCACTGGATGACTTCCCGGCTGTAGTGGCAATTCGTCAAATCTGGCCAAACTTCACGGGACCTTAATACGCTTTAATGAAAGGTAGTTCGCGATTTTTGAGGAACTCTTCCTTGTACAGCTTCGAGTCCATCATCTTATACACTTTGGTTTTTGCTCCGCAGCTGCAAATCCCTTGCCAAATCATCAGTTTTTTTTTTGGAAAATTTGTCCATAAAAACAAACTTAAACTTTTCATGAACATCTCCTCGTGCCGTCGCCTTGTAAAATGCTTGGGCAGGAAGCTGTCCGAAATCCATTTCGCTGTAAAAGAATTCTTGCAGCGGTCACTTTCCGTGCCACTGCATCACAATAAGTGATTCCGGGTTCTAACTGGACAGAACTTTATACAGGAGCGCCAGACGTGGTCGCTCGTATGTAAGCAACAGGCAATCAACCAGAAGGAGCGGCTGAAGGTGCTGGTGTAGAACAACATTACGGCGAACCGTGACGTTGTAGTCATAATGGATGACCAGACCTACTTGATGCTGAACGGAAACGACTGGCAAGAGACTGGATACTTTACGTCCCCCACCAAGAGAGTTGATGTGAATTATAACTCCCCAACAGGTTCCCGAAGAACGTCCTTCCGTGGCTGATGATCAGCGAGAATGGATTGTTCAAGCCGATGTTCTATATTTCGGAGCTGGCGGTGAATGGGGAGATATATAAAGTGCTCTACCGGATGTTGCCACCTTTGTCAAGAAGCATCACGCGAAAAAGGTTGTCGGTCGAACCTAGCCTTGGATCACTATGCAAAGAGATCAATAGAGATGAACCACCTGAAGATAAACGTTGTACCGAAGACCGCCAGCCCGCCAAAGTTCTCAAGAATATGAGGATATCTATCTTTTTTCGGCCATGGCTAAGGTTCCGGCCTACTGCCGTAAAGCCACGCGGCAGGGCGTAGAAACATTTTTATAGCATGCTTAATAAGCTCCCATACAAATGAAACACAAATTTCGGCATCACTCGAGAACTCATCATGCATATGGAACCAAATTTGGCATATGGAGGTTTTTGGAGGAGAGAATATTTTTATGGTAGTTTGAGACTCCTTCGCCCTAAGAAGGGGTTTCCATACAAATTCAACACAAAAGTCTGAATAACTCGAGAACTAATCAATCAAATGGAATCACATTTGGCAGGTGAGGGCTTTTGAATGCAAAACATGATTCTAAGATGCTTCGAGACCACTCTCATTTCGAAAAAAGGGCTCAAATACAAATAAAAAAAAATTTCTGAATAATTCGAGAACTTATCAAGTTAATGGAACCAAATTTAGCATGTGGTTGTTTTTGTAGGCAAAAAATGTTTTTATTGTGGTTTGAGACCCCTTCGCCTTCTAAAAAAAGGGATCTTCCATTCAAATGAAACACGAATTTCTGCATAACTCGAGAACAAATCATGCTAATGGAACCAGATTTGGCATGTGGAGGTTTCTAAGGTGACTTGAAACCCCTCCTATTTCTGAAAAGGGAACTCCCATATAAATGAAACACAATTTTTAGCATAACTCGAGGGGCAATGAAGCAAATGAAATCTAATTTGGCATGTTGCGGTTTTTGGATGTTTCTATGGCAGTTCAAAACTCCTCCCAGGGGATAAAAATGGTAATGATGATGATAGAGATGAATATATAGAACTGAAAATTACATGTGTGAAAACTGCTGTTTTGTTGCAATTGTAGACAAACTTACGTATCCATTATGAACCAGAAAATTAAGACAGCCATGACAAAAAAAAACCTTAAATTTTGAATTATTTTACAATATCTGATGACCTGGAAGACCTGAAATACATCATGCAAAAGACAGTACATCCCAAATTTCGATAACCTGAAACCAATTGATAAGCAATAATACTATCATATAAATACTATCATATCATAACAACAAAATGTCTTCCCATGTTATAAGGATGGATCTATTGCAAGGATGGTCCCAATGCGCGATGTAGCTATGAATCTAATGTCAATAGTAAAATTCTCAATCTCTTCGCCAGGCACACGATCCTCTGTAGCAGGTGGAAAAACTACTTGATGTGATATTTCCACAATAGAACTGACTCTGAGCTTCGGGTCTTGACCAAAAATATTTACTGAGCCCTTGCAGCACGTCAAGCTGGCCAGTTCAGAGGGATGTTTGGAGATGCAGTAGAACTATTCATGGAATAATATCGAGGGAAGTGATTTTCGTCGTCCAAAACAATACATTTTCCGGAATATTTTTTTTATCAACCAGCGGCATTGGGATTTCATCGTCGAAATCTGTTTTTCAGTGTAATGTTCTTGTATTCTTTTGATACTTTATTCCGAGTTTTTTCAAGAACAGTTGAAATTTTTTGCGGCGTTGTTGAAGGCACGAGAAAGAGATCGAAGTCCTTTTGCGTCCTTAATATTGGCTGGCCTTCCACTATCTTACTGGCGAGTAGTTGTTGAGGATCTTAGGATAAGGTAAACAATCGAAGCCCCAACTTTTTACCGAGATTTCTGTGCGGTTCGTAGGACTGTACAACATCCTCGCGATATTGTTTCGACGGCATTTTGAGCAAAACTGAGCAAGCACTAACAAAACAAAAAATACTAGCAGAGAGAAGAGAGAGAGAGAGAGAGAGAGAGAGAGATAGATAAAACATACACTATCTCATTTCTCTCTGAGCTCGTTTGTTGTTGAGCATAGGGGTCTCGAAAAAATTACAACATTTTTGTGTGCAACCCGTTATTTTCCACATAAATATACTAATGTAAAAATAATATCTGGCATCGAAAGCTTTCAATTGACAACTGTAGAAGTTTCTTTAAACAGTTAGTTAGAGCACGCAATAAGCTTTTTGTAATTAACAATACGCTTGGAATTCTTGAAAGAATTTGTATGTTATATGCCATTCCATATTTAACCGAAATTTATACTACTTTTCTGAACTGTGAATTATTCTTACTCAGAAACAGAAGATTGAAGTACGAATCAAATAGTTTCTAAACCTTTGCTTTCCAAAGGGGTAAATTAGGAAGCGATGAAATAAATAAAGGATGTTCACGTTAAAATTGCAACATATAAAGTGATTTGTCGAAAATCCGTCTCTACAAATTGTCTTGAAATTTGCCTTAGTTCACTAAGTTCTGCCCTGGTCACTTAATTCAACTTGCACTCCAAATCCAAATGCCTTTACTTTTCTCATAATATCTTCCATGAGATTTGTACAACATTAGAACTCACCCGATTTTTTTATACATTGTCTCATGCATTCTTCAATTCTTGATCTGGTTTAACTGTCTTAGGAATGAATCATAGCACAATACTTATAGACAGGTCTCAGCTATGTGGTGTTTTGAGGATAAAGGTCCCTGGGCACGAAGTTGTCCGTATTTCCCTTATACGGTATAAGTTATACCATTCCAGCAACTGTTTATGAAGCCAAGTTAGGCCAAAAAATGGGTGGGGTTTTGAGGTCTCCTCAGCAACAGAAGGAGACGTTTTTGTAGACATTACTTTGCGTACACTTGGCCATTCATGGTTGAAGTCGTCACGAATGGAGCACTTCACCTCACGCACGTACAAATCGCTTGCCAAACCATGAATTCCTTGGAAAATTTCGAGATGTTTTACTTCCGTTGGAGCTCTGGTACATCGATCTTATCTCTTGCAGTGTAGAACTGATGAGATGAAATCTACAGCAAGTCCACCTTTAACGTTGAATGAAACCTACCATCATCCATTACGTGTTTTTTTTAACCATTTGCGTATTAGCTTTTTCACAGTATTGCGGGCAAAGGCATTTGGTTTGCGCCTAAATACTTCGACTATCCTTCTGTCGTCCTTAATAGAAGGATGTTTTTGTCCACTTGCTTTTTCAAATCGGAGGTCAGTAGACGATTCTCAACGGTTTTGCTATAGCACGATGCACAAGATTTGAAGTTTTGAAACGCGCGTGCAATATTTCGTCATGAATCCTCTGTTACAAAACTTCTTGACAATTTTCAATTAAACTTACTGAATGTAAACAATACATAGAGAACTATACCCAAGCTCCCAAGCTCCAAATATTTTATTCTTAAACTCATGCAGCCATTTTAACGCGAAAAACGTTTACGGGACCAGAAACGTTATAATAAATTAATATTCTTACGTCAATTTCACACCACCGCCAATCACTAATCTAAATCTCTCCCCAATAAAATTAATTTACCAGACGGTCGTTTGAATATGCCGATGGAGTTTAAATCCAGCAGGTAATTTGTCGGATCTGACACTGATACACTTTCTCTTTTTTTTGTTGAAAAATCCCAATTAAATTTAGAAAATCGAAACCCTTTGAACATCATTTGTTCACTGTCCTAATACAAATTACTCCACGCTGCATGTTCTTTTTGCGAGCAATTACATGTTCGGGCAGTGATTTAGAGTCATTTATTATCAGTTACACTTCGCAGTTCAAACCCCAGGGGCGATTTAGAGACAACCATTCCTACCGTCAGAATTACTGGTGGCTGTTGGTTTCGAAAACGACAGATGCAAGAAGAGAGACCACGGTTGAGTACAAGTTGTGCAGTAACATCAATGTACGAGAGTTACTACATTTTCTTGAATGCAAGCAGAAACCAGCTTGGACTGCCTCCCACGCTGATGCATGTTCTGCAGAGTAGCTACAACCGCAGCGGCGCAAGTGGTTCGAAGTATGTAGTATCTCTCGGAATGATCCATCGTTACATGCTACTTTTCCGCCCCGTTCAGTAGTGATAGCCCAAGGGAAATGTGCTGCTGTGCGGTTTCCGGATGATTACGACCGTAATTTATTAAATGACTTTGGAGCAAACAGAATTTTCAAGGGTGGGGGAGGTTGCACTTGCAGCTGGTTTTCGCTTTTTGTTCATTTGGTAGATGTTATCTTGCCGTGCATTAGTTTCGAATATGTGCAGAATAGTAAGAGTAACGCGTCCCATTTTACCAAAAATCGTTGAGGTGTTTACTTCCAACCATCATACTACTGAGTTCCGTGCAACACTCCAACATCGTGTCCTGTAATGGATGCACTTGTACGGGCCAATTTGGAGGCAAACACCAAAATCAAGCACGAAACTCATTCATAACCTAAAATTAAGCTTGAACCAAGGGAGGCGGAAAAACGAAAAGGATGGTTCAGTTTTTATGTTGCCCTGTATCGTACTACTGCAGAGCTTCCATATCGGACCTTCGGTCTGTGTAACAGCCAACAGTGTACGGGTTGTATTTAATATCATATTAATACGAACATAGCCTGAGGCTCGCCCACTGCGTGGTGGTGTGGCCGAAACCTGCAACCGTGCATCGAGCGTTGCGCCGCGTCAGTGGCTTGCCTGCTTCATTCTACGCCGGCGTGGCAAGGAAGCGCAAAAACCAAGTGCGTGATTTCTATCTCCTGGCGGCGGTAGCGAAGAAACTTCAGTCTACCTGCATGTTGCAAGGAATATAAGATGGCGCAGGGGAAAAAAAACGAAAAACGGAAACACCGCATCTTGGGCATCCGGATTGAGGCTCCCTCGGGCTGGCTGGTTCAGAATGAGTTGGGAGTTGGTGGTTGTGGAAGAATGTTAACTTAGGAAGTGCTAGGTTCAAATTATTTATTGTAAAACCAACATTCTTTATGAAATGTTTGGATTCACACGTTTACTTTTTTAAGAATGACAGCAATCACACTTGATAGACATCTGGCGGACAAGAGGATTTTTCATTCATGGCGTAGTCATCAATACAAAAACAAGTCTTTTTCTCTTGTACCTTGTGAAGGAGAAGCATAATTGTACCCCCGTCTCCACCATGACTTCACTAGCAAAATATGAAGCTGCAGCATCCCGGTAACTGCCGGGGGAGTCTTGAATGCAAGAGCGATATCACCCACAGAAGTTCTTTAACCGAAAAACGAAGGAAAAAACTACACGGCTTGAAGGTAATTGTTTTAAAATTTAAATTTATACCAATCGTCTTGCCAGCCAACGTAATCAACCTCGGTTCAGTTCGTATCTTTCATGAGCGCACTTACTTACGATGGCAGGCAGTGTTGGCAAAAGAGATATTCAGGCGATGGAGGTGACTTTGGATAAGTTGTGAACAATTTCGTCATTACTGGAATGACTTATGATGGTTCACGTTAAAATTGCGATTTGCTAAAAAAGCTAAGCAAAAAATCTTGAAATTTCATCTTAGTTAAGGTTTGTCACGTTCACTTCAATCAGCTTGAGTTCTAAATCCTTTACTTTTCTCTTATGGGTTCGTTATTATACAGTGCTAGACATTTGTTTAGCCGCACCACAAATTTTCTTCATTAAAAAAAAAACTAATTCATTGTTCATATTTTTTGGTTTTGGAAACAACCCATTTATTTTCATCTTATACAATGCTCAAGATAATAAAACATTTATTACATTAGTTAAAAAAACCGACAAAATAGGAACATAGGCTATACATGCGCTTAGCCGCACCTTATAAATTATAAAAAATAGTGATGCTAAGTATCACATTTCGAAGTTCATCCATAGTTAGTATTTGGTATGGCCTCATCCGTTTCGGAAAACCTCAAAACTCTGATTCGGTATCGAATCGGATAGCTTTTGTAGTGTTGCCGTGCCAATTTTGGCCCAACACTCCTGAATCACTGCCTTTAGGCTGGAAACACTGTTAAATTTTCGTCCATTTGCATACACCATCCCAGCTAGGATACCCCAGAGGTTCTCTATAGGGTTGCAATCGGGACTGCAGGTCAGCCATTCGAGCAGTGGAATGTTTTATGCCAAAACAAAATTATGCCATCTGTTGCGTCGTTCTCCATTTATCCAACCAAAACACCCTCCAGCAGATCCAGATACATTCCGGAATTCATTCTTGTCGAAATGAAACAAATTGGAAGTTTGGTGTTGTAAAAAAAGGCTCCCCACACCATCAAACTTCCAAACTGGGATCTAATAACGCCTTTTTGGTTTAAATTTTGCCAATAGCAGCTGTAACAATCCGTTCCGTCCAGATTAAGCTTTTTTCATCCGAAAAGATTACATTTCGCCATTCAGATTTCCATTCCATGTATTTCCAAGCAAATTTAAGCCAGTTCTGCTTATGGGAACATGTGAGTTTCGGTTTACTTTGAAGTTTCGTCCATTTGATGTTCGGAGTCGTTTAAAATACACGCGATAAGGAGTGTATCGAAAATAAGCTATCCACAAACTTTCTTTCAAATCATGTTGAAAACCGATATTTTATTCATACAAAAAATTGATCCTTTATTGTACGAGGTTAAACTTGAACATAATGTAGACCGGATGAAATTTAAGTTAATCCTTCCCGTATTTTCGAACTTTGGATCGAATGCTCTTCATCAAGTTCCGGACAAGTGTTGCATCGCATTTTTGGACGCTTGAGCTCAAATTTTTTTTGAACTCCAACATCCACTTTCCAGCTGCCTTACCAGTCTTCTTGAAGACCCTCTTCACGATTGCCCAGTAACGTTCGATGGGTCGAAGCTGAGGGCAATTTATTGGATTGATATTTTTCTCAACGAAATCTATACCCTTTTCCGCAAGCCAATTGAGATTGGTTTTGGCATAGTGAGCCGACGCTAAAGCCAGCCAAAACAGTGGAGGTGTACTATGCTTCTTATATAAAAGCAACAATCTCTTCTGGAGACACTCAGATCGATAGATTTCCGCATTTATAGTTCCAGTAGTGTAAAAAATGGTTGACTTCAAACCACAGGAACATATTGCTTGCCATACCAGTACCTTTCGACCAAATTTCTCCACTTGAATCGGCCTGTCCGCATCGCTCACATCCTCCCCAACTACGGCAGTAAAGTATTGTGGACCTGGAAGGGTTTTTGAGTCCTCCTTTACATAGGTCTCATCGTCCAACAAAACCTCTGCATCCGGACGCTGCAAAAGACGCGAATAAAATTTCCGGGCCTTTGTTGCTGCTCGCTTCTTCTGTTCTGCACTTTGTTTCGAGATTTTCTGCTTCTTGTAGGTCTTCAGGTGGTTTCGCCTCTTGATACGCTGGATCATTCCGACACTCGTTCCTGCTTTTTAGGCCAAATCACGTATTGACATTGATTTGTTCTTCATGATTAGAGATACCACTTTCTGCTCCAGTTTCGGGTTGGAGGAACCGGGTTTTCTACCTCTTCCTGGTAGCTCATCCAAAGAATAGTGTTCCCCAAACTTATTAATGATGGTTTTAACACTCGCATGATGAATTCCCAACCGCTTCGCCAATTTTCGCATAGTAATACCCTTCTCACTTAGCCATGTGTCCAGAACCTTAATTTTCACTTTCTTATCAATACGCGACATTTTGAAAACGCAGAATTTGAACCGCACAAACAAGTAAACAAAAGAAAGCTGACAGTCAAACGCACAGCATGCAGTGTTCAGAGCATAAAAACCATCATGCGTACAACGCAAATGTATGTGGATAGCTTATATTCGATACACTCCTTATGTCTGGTCGTTACCGGAACATCCAATTTTTTTTTTATTTGCTAGCAAAAATAACCGATTTGTTTGTAGTAGCCTCGTGTCTTATTTGTCCTGTTAGTCGCAATGAGGTTTTGCTTCGTCCTTTTTTAGAACGTTCCTTACCATATTGTGCACCCTTGCTGAAAAAAATCCGAATTACGTTTATGGATCGATTGATTTTTTTTAGATTGACCGATTTAAGTAGCCCTCTGGCTCAAACAACGTTATGATTCGTCTTTCCTCCTCCGTCAATCAAGTGCCTTTCTCAAGTTACATAAAGCGTTCACACATCTTGGTTTAAATCAACATTTACCAACACATATTTTCAACTTACCCTCCAAAATAAAAACCACGAGACAATATTTCCAGGAATTCTGATTATAACAACAAGTAAAACCTTATTTTTTGCACTGCACGCTTAGACAAGAAAACGAAAAATTCGGTAAAAAATACCGAAAATCTCACAAAAGTGCTCTTACCGAAATTATCGGTAAACATGGATTACCGAAATTTCGGTATTGTTGGAAAGAAGAGAAAAACGTAAATAATTACTTATTTTTGTACGGTACATTTTACCGAAATTACTTGCGGCTTAACGTATGACTTAGGTAGAAATGACGTTTATTTGTTTGCTTCCTTTAATACCGTAGTGGTATGTGTGTTGATGAGATGAGCGTACTTTCAAAGAAAGTGCATTAGCGCTACTACCTATAGAACCAAAATAAACCCCGATCAAAAACTATATGAACTCAATTTACCTAATACTATTTTAATCTTATAAGTGAGGCTAAACGAATGTCTAGCAATGTATTACGTTGTGCAAATTTCGGCAATTTCAAAGCCCTTACCCTCCTCCTTGTAACATGAAATTAATTAATCGTAACACACACCTTACCACCTTACCAATCAGACTAAGGCCGGCGTGGCCTCTGCTGTACACAGAAGTTGTCTCCATTCTATTCGGTTCATGGCTGTCACCGCCAGCCTCGCTGACGGCAGTGGCCGCGTCCGCAGGTCGCCTTCTACTTGATCGATCCACCTTGCTCGTTGCGCGCCTCTTCTTCTTGTACCTGTCGGTTCGTTTTCGAGAACCATTTGAATAGGGCTGTCGTCTGACATTCTTACGACATGCCCAGCCCATCGTAGTCGACAGATTTTTGCGATGTGTGGTGCTTTGTAGTTCGGCGAACTTTGTTCGATCTAAGCGTCCTTCGGAGTCCAAAGTAGGCACGATTGCCAGCCATAATGCGCATTTTTATTTCTCTGCTGGTGTCGTTATCAGCGGTCACCAATGAGCCCAGATATACGAATTCGTCTACTACCTTTTTTTCATCACCGTCGATCTGAACTCGTGGTAGGAGGCTAACATTCTCTTCTCAAGAGCCTCTTCTCTTCATGTATTTTGTTTTCAACGCATTAATAACAAGCCCAATACTACCAGCTTCAGCCTTAATTCTGATGTATGTTTCCGCCATCGTCTCAAAGTTACGTACTACGATATCAACGTCGTCGGCGAAGCCAAATAGTTGGACAGACTTCCTGAAGATCGTGCCACTCGTGTCAATCCCACCTCATCTAATCACACCCTCCAATGCAATGTTAAACAACGAACACAACAATCCATCACCTAGCCGTAACCCTCTCCGAGATTCAAAGGGACTCGAGAGCGTCCCTGATACTTGATACCGACACACACCAATATTCTTTTACCAGTCAAGGGGGTATCCTCCCCCTTGCCTATCATGCACTGGGGTAGCTTGGTAAAAGATTATGTGCCCGATCGGTATACTAGGCCCTCCACTCGTTTTCAACTTGTATCTTTCAACTTCAAAGCGCCTGGCCGGCGTCGGTGGTGTAGTGGTAAACGTGACTGCTACTGGCACCCCAGTGGGTCTGGGTTCAATCCCAGTCGACGTCGGTGGTTTTTCTGAGGCGAAAAAATCTGGTCACGTCTTCCTTCGGAAGGGAAGTAAAGCCGTTGGTCCCGGCTCATAGTCATGAGTCGTTAGGTAGGGTTCCAGGTGGTGGAGTCGTCTCCCTGGCGTCGGTGATTGTCACAATGTGAGGAAATAGGCCGACGGAAAATAAATAAATAAAAAAAAAAACTTCAAAGCCTGCCGTTACGCTATACGGAACTATCAATACTTTCTCTTCATTCCTGTAAAATCATCCTGCAAATCATGTAAAGACTGTATTCGATGAAATTTGGACACACAAAATAGGTCACCAAAAATTTTCCTTGAGCCCGATTCTTTTCAAACTTTCTGGAAATAAAGTACTACTAAATGGTTAGGGTTTTGACATCATTGGTTTATTGAATCTCTTCTCCCAACCCAAATACCCGCACCTTTGCCTTGACCCCCTTCTTTAGTTCAAGTTCATTTTCTATCAGTTTTGGAATTTTAACGAGCTTTGCCTCCATGATTGCCCAAAATTTTTCAATTGGGCAAATTTCCGGAGTGTTTGGAGGGTTGACGTCGTTTGGTACAAAAACTACATTATTATCTTTGTACCAGTCTAAGACGGGTTGGGCATGGTGGCAAGATGCCAAATCCGGCCAAAACAGTGTCGGGCCATCGTGAGATCTCAAGAAGGGCAGAAGTCGTTTTTGGAGGCATTCGTCCTTGTATATTTGTCCGTTGACGGTCCCAAAGGTGATGAAGGGCTGACTCATTTTGCCACATCCGCAGATCGCTTGCCAGACAAGGAATTTTTTGGCGAATTTCGACAGTTTCGTCTTCCATACACTCTCCGGAACGGCCAACTTAGAGGTGGCGACGTTGTGTTCCTGTCCTGGCATTTGTTTGGTGTCGGCTTTAATGTAGGTCTCATCGTCCATCACAATGCAGAACGGTTTTGTGAGCCACTTCCTGTACAGTTTTCTTGCACGAGTTTTGACCACTGAGTTCTGTTTATCGCTCCGGTTCGGTGCCTTCTGGACCTTGTACACATATAATCCAGAACGTTTCATTGTTTTCTGCACAAAACAAACTGAAACTTTCCCCTTTTTCGCAACATCCATGATCGAAATGTTGAGATAACGCTTAAATTGGTTCAATACCATCCTGGCCTTCTCCGGATTTGATGTGCCACGTTTTTTGCCACTACCATTTTCCCGCTTGGTTGTCTTACGGTCCTTGAACGTTTTGATCACATGAGATACGGTTGAATGTGCGAGTCCGAGCTGTTTTCCGATCCATCGATTAGAAGCGTTTGGGATTTCGAAGTGAGTGCCCAACATTTGTTGGCGAACTATTTCTTCATTCGAAGCCATCACTGAAATCACTCGACTGATTTTCACGAAACTCATTACACAATTGACACAACACAACGAAATACATTCAGTTAAAATTTCAATAATTTTTACCCACACGCTAAAAAGTTACGAACAATTGCGTGTGTCCAAATTTCATCGAATACAGTCTTTAGGTGAGAATTATCTACTTCTGACCAATTTCGTCATAGATCGATAATCCGCGCATTGGGAGAATACAAACAACAACAATCAAAGTGTATGGAATTTCGGGCGAAGGTTTTAAAGTGGTCAATGTTAGATGATTTAAAGTTGTACATCGCGGAGTGCACGCAAGAGATTGTTTACTTCTGGAATAGTCGTTGAGTTCGTTTTCTGAGTGGTATCAGGCAATCACGTTTTACGATCATATCAAAAGCAACTCGACAGATTGTCTTTATTTCCAATGTGGCGAAGGGTTTTTCAGACCCAAACTGCTGGAAGTCATTATACTGAGCACTTGTCCGTCCAATTTTGTAAAACGGGTCTGTGGTATCTTTTATTTATAGTTTTTTATAGTTTTATTAAAGTTTTATGTAAACCACTAGAAATCAATTTGGTTTTATTATGAAACCAAGAAATGCCAATAGATTGTTTGTTTTGACTCTAATCAACCGATTTATTTCGACTTTATGAACTCATAAAATGCTGTTTTGAAATGCCCTTTTAGGACTCATTTATGTTATCTTATTATGGTTAGTTGAAACCTCATTTGTTACCGCTAGCAACGGAACGACCGAGCGAGCGTAGGTGGTCTAATAAAGATACAAACTTCAAACTCTAAGACTCCAAGCTAAATTAATCCTCTGAAGTCCTGAAATACCCCCCCCCCTCCGACGGAAGAAATCTGTTGCAGTTT